>VMDO01000021.1:64136-142712 GCA_007922755.1 Pedetes capensis | reverse complement strand
CCAAATAGATTTACTTCCTTTAAAGAACTAATGTCAATGCTCCTAAACCTGTTCCATAAAATGGAAAAGGAACTCTTCCAAACTCACTCTACAAAGCCAGTGTTGATCTGATACCAAAATTGGATAAAGATACAATAAAAAAGAAACTATAAGGTTGATATATAAAAATGTACAGTTAAACTTAGAAAAGAAGGGATAATATAAAGAGTAGAAAGGAGGAGGGAGGGAACTAGCAAAGGGAAGTAAAGATTGCAGAAGGTGGGATGGAGAGGAGAAACTAGACAGATAAAGGGGGAGAAGATAATCTCAGTGTAAACAATGCAACTTCATGAGTACATGGGAAAAATAGGGGAACATAACCCAAATATGCATATGAATTTTACTACATATTAGTCAAAATGTTCCATTAACCTTGTAAGTTGATAAAATTGTAACAAAAAGTGATATAATAGTTGCATAATAAAAAAGGCCAATGCTGTACTACTCTGTACCCCACCATTTACCAATAAAGGGAAGGGGGGGAAGTAACTAAAGACCAGTATCACTGATGAACATAAATGCAAAAATTCTCAATAAAAGACCTGCAAACCAAATTCAAGAATATATTAAAAAGATCATATACCATGATCAAGTTGGTTTCATTTCAAAGATTCAAGGATGGTTCAACATATGCAAATCAATAAACATAACAAAACACAGAAACAGAATCAAGAACAAAAATCACATGATCACCTCAATAGATCCAGAAAAATTTTCAACAGAATTCAATACCCATTCATGATAAAAGTCCTAAAGAAAAGGCATACACCTATAATCCTAGTTACTTGGGAGACTGAGGAGGGAGCACTGCAAGTTCAAGGCCTGGTGCAGCATGCCCAATTTAGCAAGAACCTGTTTCAAAAAAAAAAAAAAAGAAAGAAAGAAAGAAAGGGAGGGGATGCTGCTCAGTGGTGGAGCACCCTGGGTTCAATTCCCCAGTACTACCAAAAAAAAAAAAAAATCATAGTTCAACATATTAAATGCTACATATGACAAACTTATAGCCAACATTATACTGAATGAGGAAAAAGTGAAAGGATTTTCTCTAAAATCAGGAATAAAGAAGAGTGTTCACTCTCCCCGCTCTTACTCAATATGGTGCTTGAATTCTTAGCCAGAGCAATACGGCGAGAGAAAGAAACAAAAGGGATGTGAATAGGAGAGGACGGAGTCAAATTATTCCTATTTGCAGATTACTTGACACTATACTCAAAAGACCCTAAACATTCTACCAGGATATTCTTAAACTTGATAGATTTTCAGCAAAGTAGTAGGATATAAAATCCATACACAAAAATCAGTAGCTTTTCTGCATAGCAATAAAGAACATGCTGAGAAATAAATCAAGACAACAATTCCATTCACAGGAGCCTCAAAAAATGAAATACCTAGGAATAAACTTAACCCCAAGAAGAAAAGGACTTCTGCAATGAAAAATTCAAAATATCAAAAAAGAAAATTGAAGATGCCACCAAAGATGGATCAGTGGAATTAATATTGTGGAAATGGCCATGTTGCTAAAAATGGTCTTCATATCCAACGCAATCCCCATCAAAATTCCAATGGCATTCTTCACAGAAGTAGGAAAAAATCCTGAAATTCATATGGAAGCACAAAGACCACAATTAGCCAAAGCAATCTTAAGCAAAAAGAGCAATGCTGGAGGTTTCACAATACCTGACTTTGAACTATTCTACAGAGCCATAGTAACAAAAATAGCCTGATACTGGCACAAAACAGACATACAGACCAATGGAATAGAAGACCTAGAAATAAGCCCAGAGAGCTACAAAGTTACCAAAAACATATGTTGGAGAAAAGACAACCTGCATGTTTCTTCTCATATGCAGAATCTAGATTTAAAAAAAAAACATGAAAACAGAAGGGGTAACAGGGCACCATGGTGCACATCTGTAATCCCAGTGACTTGAGGCAGAGGCAGAAGGATAGCAGGTTTGAGACCAGAGCAGTCTGTGTGACTTAGTGAGAACCCCTCTCAAAAAATAATAAATAAATAATAAATAGGCTGGGGATGCAGCACAGTGGTAATGCACTTACCTCGTTGTTGTTGTTAGGTGCCGTCAAGTCGGTATCCAACTCATAGCGACCCTCATAGGGTTTTCAATGGCTGAGTGCTTCGGGATTGCCTTGGAAGCGGATTGCCAGGCCCTTCTCCCAATGAACTTACCTAGTATGCATAAATCAACCCCCTAGTGCTGCAGAAAAAAAAAGATAAAGAAAGAAGGAAGGAAGGAAGGAAGGAAGGAAGGAAGGAAGGCAGGCAGGCAGGCAGGAAAGAAAAGGAAGGAGACAGAAAGAAAGAAAAAAGAAAAAGAGAGAAGAGAAGAAAAAGAAATAGAAGGGGTACTCTAAGTGAGGGGGGAAGAGGCACAAGAGAGAGTAATGGGGATGAATATGATCAAAGTATGTATAAATGTGAAAATGTCATAATGAAATCCATTGTTTTTATACAATTAATATATACTAACAAAGAATAAGAAAAAAAGACAGCAATTGGCAGAATGAATAAAATTCCATGGTTCAACTGTATACTATCTATAAAACACTCACTGTAGAGCAACAGACACAACTAGTTAGAAAGTTAAAGGAGGGAAAAATATTCCATGCAAACAGGAACAAAAAGACAGCAGAGGTAGCAATGATAATAACAGGCAATATAAAAGTTACAAGAGTCAAAGATGTTGTATATTAACAAAAGACTCATGGTAGTAAGAAGATGTAAGAAAAATATTTTGTATCTAATTATAGGACACCAAAATGCATGAGTAAAATGAAAGGAATTAAAGGAATAACCAGAAAATTCTACAATAATAGTTGGAGACTTCAGTACTCCACTCTCAAAACAGAACTACACAGAAAATGTTAAAGAAACAGACAACATGACCAACAATAAAACCAACCAGACCCAATACTGATGTAATGAACTGTCCACCTGAAAACAAAGTGTATGTTCTTCTCAAGTGCACATTGGACACTTTCCAGGATAGAATATATGTTAGGCTACAAATTAAGCCTTAAGAGATTTAAAGAGAAATACAGACAAAGCATCTTGTCTGACCACAATGATGAAGTTAGAAATCTATAACAGAAGTAAAACTAGAAAACTCACAAAATGGTGGAAAATAACTCATTCTTTTTCTTTAAGTTTACTAAGCCATTGTAGAAATGAACTCATTCTTCACCAATAGATCAAAGAAGAAATCATAAAGGAAAGAAGAAGATACCCTGAGATAAAAGAAAATGAAAACAACCTACCAAAACTTATGAGATGCAGCAAAAGCAGGAATGAGGAACTCTATAAGTACATAAACTTACATTCAAAAAACAGAAAGATCTAGCTGGGCATGGTGGCACACACCTACAACCCCAGCACTTGGGAGGAGGTGCACTGAGGCAGGAGGATGGATACAAGTTTGAAGACAGCCTGATCTATGCAATGATTTCCAGGCCAGCAAAAACTTGTGAAATCTGTTTCAAAACAAAAACAAAAACAAAAAGCCAGAAAAATCTCAAATGGACAAACTAACCTTAAAACTTAAGGAATCAGAAAAGAACAAACTCAATCCAAAGCTAGCAGAAGAAAAACTAGAGGAAAGATAAATGAAATAGAAAAGCACTAAGGAAAAGGTGATGAAACCAAAAGTTAATTCTTCAAAAAGGTGAACAAAATTGACAAACCTTTGGGTACATGGACTAAGAAAAAGAGAGAGAAGACTCAAATTACTAAATCAGAAATGAAAGTGACAACATTACTATTATTTCTACAGAAATAAAAACATAAGGGAGTACTATGAATAATTATACAAAACAAACTGTGGTATAAACTAGATAAAATGGACAAATTCCTAAAAGCTCGAAACATATCAAGACTAACTCATGAAAGGTAGAAAATCTGAGTATAGAACTAGTACAGAAATTGAATCAGTAACCAAAAATCTGACACACACACACACAAATCTCTGGACCTGATGGCTTCACTGGTGAATTCTGCCAGGCATTTAAAGAAGAAATACCATATATTCTTGACTCTAATCTTCACCCTTTCAACAGTTTTAGAGGGTTACAATTTTTTTTAGCCCTCTAAGACTATTGAAAGGGTATGGATTAGAGTCAAATATACACAGCAATACCAGTATTTGTGAACCTTTTCCAAAAAGTTTAAGAGAATGGAACACTTTCTAACTCATTCTATGAGGCCAACATTACCCTGACACCAAAGCTGGAAAAAGACACAGCAGAACAGAAAGAAATTATTTCCTTATAATAAAAACCACGTATGACAAACTCAGAGCAAGCATCATACTAGCTACAGCTTGGACATGAAACGTCCCTCACAGCTCATATGCCGAATGCTTAGTCCCCAGCTGGTGGTGCTACTGTGGGAGGTTTGGGGCAAAGGACTTGAACAGACATTTCTCCACAGAGACCAAAGAGATATACAGGTGGCTAAGAAACACATGGAAAGGTGCTTAGCACTTAACATCAGGAAATGCAAATCAAAACCACAATGAGACACCACCTCACCCCCTTAAGGCAGCTACTATACAAAAAACAACGTTGGCGAGGACTGAGAGAAACTGGAACCTTTGTGCACTGTTGGTAGTGAGGCAATGGTGCAGCTAAGGAAAACAGCGTGGAGATTCCTCAAAAACTAAAAGTAATGTCAGCTGGTCCAGCAATTCCACTTTGGGCCTACACCAGTAAGAACTGAAAAAACATTTTTTTTTAATTGGAAATTTTTAATGTAGACCTTAATGTGATTCATTCTGACATGCTTTTCATTGTGACATTTCCATATATGCATTTTGATGTACATTATTCATATAGGTTCCCCCTTACCCTCCCCTATGCTTCCCTCCCTCCCAACCTCCCCATTTACGTCTTCTCTATCTTTTACTTGGTAATATTTTTCCATATGTCCTTGGGTTCCAGTTCGGTTTAAGATAGAGACTTTTCCTGTAGTGGTCTTTGTTTTTATCATGTTAGAACAACTACATGCATTTTTCTAGACCATTTATATTGACACCATTCTTATCTCCCCCCACCTTTTATTTTGATCCGACCTTTGAATAGGATTTTTCCTTCTTATAATTTTGAATCAGCTCCCACATATGAGTGAGAACATGTGGTGTTTCTTTCTGAGCTTGTGTTTGTTCACTTAAAATAATTTTCTCTAATTCCATCCATTTTGCTGCGAATGACCTTATTTCATTTTTCTTGATTGCTGAGTAATATTCCGTTGTGTATATATACCATAGTGACAAAATGTTCTTGAAGAAATATTTGCACACCCATGTTCACAGCAGTGCTGTGCACTGTAGCTAAAACCAGGAAGCAAACCAAATACCCATCAACAGATGAATAAATAGCAAACATGGTCTAAGGTGTGAGCCTTAAAAAGGAAGTAAACTTGAGGGCACCATGCTAAGATGAGCCAGGCACTAAAGACAACACGCATTAGTCCCTGGTGTGAGATCCTCAGTCATGGAAATCACAGGGACAGAGGTGGAAAGGTGGTTTTCAGGCCTGGGGGGAGGGGGAAATGGGATTATTGTTTAATGGAGACAAAGGTTCCATTCCACAAGATGAAAAGAGTCACAGAGGTGAGTGGTGCTGACATTTGTCCCTTGTTAGTGTACTTAATGCCACTGGGTTGTACACTTAAAATGGTTAAATAGTAAATCTTGTTATGAATATTTTATCACAATAAAAATGGAAAGGGAAAGGGAAGGGAATGGAAGGGAAAGGGAATGTTGGCAGGGGGCAGGGAACCCGAACCCACCTCTCCTGCTGGTGGGCTGTGGAAAACCATTGGCTGCTCCTCAAACAGCTGAACGTAGAATCACTACGCCACCAGCAATCAGCTCCCAGGTGTGCACCAAAGGTAAGTGCAGGCAGGCACCCAAACGGGTGCACACGGATTTTTGCCGCAGCGTGACTGAATAACTGATAGAACCCCAATGCACATGTGATCCGTGTAAACCTTTGGTTAGGGGAAGGACACCAGACACCAAAGGACCAACGCTGATCCCACTTACCCAAAGCACAGAGAACAGGCAAATTCATAAGAGGAGGAATGGAGTTCACCAGGATGTGGGTAGAGATGGGATTAGGGTTTTAGTCTGGGATGATGAAAATCTTGGAACTAGATGGTGCTATACAATACTGGGAATATATTTGATGCCACTGAACTGTTCAGTTAAGAATGGTTAAAATGGTGCTGGGCACCGTGGTGCCTGTCTGTAATTCCAGCGACTCCAGAGGCCACGGCAAGAGATACATTTGAGGCCAGAGGCAGCCTGAGCAATTTAGTGAGACTGTGTCTCAAAACAAAAAAGCAAAAAGGTCTGGGGGTCCAACTCAGTAGTGTAGCAACTGCCTAGCACTCACCAAGCCCTTGATTCAGCTCTGAGAGCCTCCACCAAATGTGTTTATGCTATGCACGTTTGGCCATCAGTTAAAAACTTAAAACTACTATTAAAAACTTTCCACAGATGTGCGAACAGAATCCCTACTGGCCCAACAGTCCTCAGCCCTATTGGCCCATGCACTCCTCAGCGCATGTCCAGAACTGAAAACGGCACTCAAACAACTTGGGCACAGATATTCAGGGCAACACCGATAACAACAGGCAAAAGTGGAAACGACTCGAATGTCCATTAACAGGGCATGGATAAACAAAACATGGAACATTATTCAGTCATGAAAAGGAATGCAATATTGACACACAGTATGGACGGAGATTGAAGACACTCTAAGAAGCCAGACACAAAAGGCCACATACGTTCTGATTCCATTTATATCAAACACCCACAATCGGTAAGCCCCTAACAAGTCCACTGCGGCCAGGGGCTGTGGAGCAGGGAAGGAGTCAAGTTAAGGAGACAGGGTTTCTTTCGCTGAGAAGCTACTTTGGATCTTGATAAAAGTGGTGGTGCCTAAACACTGATGCACACATTTTTCTTCCAGCCCTGAGATAGAATCCAAGGCTCATGGACCCTAGGCAAGCGCTCTACCACTGAGTGGCACCCCGCCAGCCAGACGGGAGCACTTTAAAGTGGGTAGTTTCTGTTACGTGAATTACGTTAATTATTCGATTAAATAAATAAATAAGCTAAAAGCTTCAGTGCAAAAAAAAATTATAAACTTTTATGAAAAAAGAGAGCCTGTTCATAAAGCAGAAAAAGTCGTAAGGAAAACTTGTTTTCCTCCGAAACCCTTCGGCGAAGACACCAGCGCGGACAATCACGGTAACCTACCTGAGCCCTCGAGCGGCGTCCACGCCGGCACCGCTGCCGCCGCGTAGACCAGGCCCGCGGCGACCCTCGAGCTCGGAGACGCTGAGGGCTGCGCAGGACCGGCCCGGGCCCGACAGACACCCAGGCCAGGCCGCCGTCCCCGCCGCTTCCTGGGCGCCGTAGCACGCGCGCCGCCAGGCAGGACGCCCGCACCTCCCGGGAGCGAAGGCTTCTGCGCGCCGCGCCCCCCCGCGCGCACCTGAGCGCCTGCGGCCCAGCCTAGCGCACCAGCCTCCGGCGCCTCCCCGCCGGCCCCGCCCACCGCTCAGGCCCCGACCCGCAGGTGCCCGAACTTGGAGGCTGCGGCGGACGGAGCCCGAGTTGCGGGCACCAAGCGCGTGGGGCGCTCCTGGCCGCGCGGCTGCCCCGAGTGGCGCTGGGTTGGCGCCGAGGTCCAGGCCGGGGCTCCCTGCGCAGCAAGCGCACCGCCGCCGGCCTGCTGCGCTGCCGGGTCACCCAGGTGCGCGTGCCTTAGACCAGCTGCGCGGGGTCTCCCGGGTCCGAGTGGAGCGGGGGCGGCCCTGGGTGTGCTGCTCAACTTCTCGGTCCCTCCCTGAGCCTCTGCCCTTGCCTTACTGGAGCGTCATACCGGGGTTCCCGCGAGGCACCCCGGGGCACCAGGCCGGGGAAGGACAGCTCTGCAGCCAGGGCGTGGGGCCAATAGGCCCAAGCTGCCGTGGTACGTGCATGGCCTGGGGAGGAGGAAGAGTAGGTTGGAGGTGACGGCAGGTAAGCGCTGGTTGGTCACCAGGGCCTGGACTTCAGGACTGCGTACATTTTGAGCAACCTGTGGCTCTGGGTTGCGCGGCTGCCTGGACTCAGTTCCCAGGACAGGAGCAGATTTGGAATGGTGGAGGTGACGTGCTGTTATGGCTGACTTAAGGCAGACCTGCCCCCTGTGAGGTGTGTGGATACAGTGCTGGAAGCCTGGTGCCCCTGACAAAGTTTAGTGGTCTGTTGAGAGGAGATGGGTGAGGGGCAGCCAGGACCCCCCAGACCCCCTTCCTCCATTCCCGCCCACATGCTGTTTTTTGCAGACTTTCCCCCTTGGCCCCACCCCCACCCCAGAAGGCCTGGCCTTGCCACATCTCTGCAAGTCCTGCCTGAGGCCCAGAAACCGGCTGGGCTTCTCTATTCCAACCCACATCTCCCCTCCTGAGTGACATACTGATCATTTATGTCCCATCAAGTTTCACAAACGACTGGGATGTTTTATTTTGTTTTGTGGTACTGGGAGTTGAACCCAGGACCCTGAGCATGCTTTCGAAGTGTTGTACCACCAAGCTGTACCCTTGGCCCATTTAATACTTTTTTTTTTTTTTTTTTTTTTTTTTGAGACAAGGTCTCACTAAATTACTCAGGCTACTTCTGGCCTCAAACTTTTGACCCTCCTGCCTCTGACTCCCAGTCAGTGGGATTACAGGCATGTACCACGGTGTCTGGCTACAATTGGGTTTTAGTGTAAAAACTCTGGTTTGAGGAGGGAGGAACCGGAAGGGGAGGCAGAGACAGGTTAAGGGCCTTGGGCCTCAGGAAAGGAAGGCCTTGAGGACAGCTCCATCTGCTTCCTGGAGTGAACTTGAAAGGAGCAAAGACAACAGCAGCAGGGTAGGTGGGTGCTGACTCATTTCTTATGCGAGTCACAGGCTGAAGCCCTCTGGCTAGGCATGTGTTCATTGACCAGTAGGTCCTGCATATCCTTGGGGTTGGACACAGCAGGTGAAAACTGAGGCCAAGACCACCTGTGGTGGGAGGCAATGGGTGGGGGAGGTGGCTTGGTGCTCTCTAGAGAAAAGCAGAAACAAAGGGTGGGAGGGATCCCAAGCCAATGTGACCAGGGGCCTTGGCAATTCTGTGCAAAGACCAGGAGAAGCTGCCTGTGACCCCACCAAGTCCCCTGCCCTCTCTGTGCTCAGCTTTTCCTTCACTCTAGCAAGACTCCTGAGACTCCTGCATCTCAGCATCCCCCAGGGAAGGAGAGTGTCCCCCACAGTGTAGGGAAGACAGCCGGAAGCACCTGCCACAGCAGACAAGCCACCATGTGGGCTGGCTGCGAGGCTGTGTCCTGGGCGCAGGCTGTGACCAGTGAGGTGCTGCCCATCTCTGCCCCACAGAGCTCCCCTCGCCTGGCCCTCAGGGTGCTGGAGGCTTTGGGGTGCAGTGAGGCCCTATGCCACCCTGGGTTGTCCTGAGGCATGTCCACGTGTCCATGCTGCCCCTCAGACTTGGCTGCCAGGCTGTTTTGTGGCCACCCTGGTGCTGGACACAGCCCTCAGGGCCAGCGAAGCCCTGGCTGCCAGCTTCCCTGCTCTGCTTGCCCTGAGACTACTATGTGGGGTCCTTGGCAAGTGCCTGCCTCACCCTCGATGTGGGCCCCCTGGGAAGGGGCCAGGGCCCGGAGCTGGAATAGGGACGATCATCCTGTGTGCAGCCTCTGGTACTTCCAGAGTGGACCTGAGAGGCCAAGGCCTCGGGCCATCTGCATCTGCCTGAGGCCTGGAGCTGGGTGACCCCAGGCGTCACCTGGTTTTCTCCATGGGGGCCAGCTCTCCTTGGTAATGGGTGCACAGCTGTAGCCAAGCTGGCTGTACCTTCTGAGTGCCCTGGTGACATGACCCTTGCTGAATTTGCGGGGGTGAGTGTGGCAGGAGCTAGGCCAGTAGCTGCCCTTGGGGCCAAGAGTGTGTGTTGGTTCCACACCTGGCCATGTGGCCCCAGGACAGGGTCACGGAAAGCCACATCAGCGAGGACCCCCAGGGCCAAGGAGGTGCTGGCCTCTGCTACTCCTTTGGGGAAGAGGTGGAAAGAGCCGTGGGTATCGTTGCCAATTTGCAGATTTCCAGCTCTGTTCCCCCAAGTCTCCCTGATGGCTGCTGGCCACAGGGCAGGTGGCCCGAGCCAGGATGATCCCACAGCACTTTCTGGAAGCCAGTGGCAGGGACCCTGGGCACAGCTCTTCAGAGGAGAAGCTCCTGGCTACAGGAAACACACCAGCCAGGGAGAGAGGAGACCCTGCTGCTGGAGGTAGGGCCTGGGAGAGGCATGGCCCTCACACCTGCTCCCAGTGTCCCTGTGGCCACAGAGCTGGCCAGGCTGCCTATAGGTAGCCTCCTGTCCTGGGGCTCCCACGTCCCTGGATAAACAAGCACACCCTGGTCGTCAGTTTATGAGGGAAGAGCAAGCGTAAGCTCGGGTCTGCAGTGTCTCAAGGGTGTGCATTTGGTACTGAATCCTGCAGCTGTAGCGGGGCCCACAGCTCTGCCTCCCAGGCCACCAGGGGGTGCAGCTTGGCCCTGAGGGAACTGGACTTCTGCCTGCCTTGCATCCCAGAGGCTCACCTGGAAGCAGCGGTCCTGGTCCTCCTGCCCCTGACAGCAGATCACTGTGGCCACCACTCTGTCCTGCTGCTGGCCACCACGGTCACAGACCTCGTGTCCCTGCTGCTCCTTCCCGGGGCTCACTGTAAGTTTGGAGTCCTGGCAGGCCACACAGGGTTTCTGTTTGGACTGAGGGTCTGTCCTGGGGCTGGGCCCCTTCCAGCGCTCAGCGATGGGGAGGCAGTGAGAGGCAGGGACCTGAGGCGAGCCTGCTCTTCTCTTCTCTCCATCTCACGTGTACACTCAGGAAAACTGAGGCCAAAAGGTTCCACAGGCCAGGAAGCTCTTCCATGACAGGCCTGAATGTAAGAATCCGGTTTGGGCCTACACTACCTGCTCCCAGGCACGGAGTGCAATGCAGGGGCGAAAGTCCAGCCCAGAGACTGAGTAGCCATAGCCACAGTGGGCGGTTCCCACACACCACCACTGTCCCCAGTGTGGGGCCAGGTACAGAATGAAGGTCCTCATTCAGAAGTACTTAGGATTTGCAGACAATCCTCAGAATTGGAAGAGAAGAGGGCAGGTGGGCATGATGCCGGAGGTGGGTGCTGTCACTGTGGGCTTGGTGTGGGGTCAAGAAGAGCTTGCCTAGAATCTGGCTGCAGAGTCCCTGCGAGACCCTCAAAGAGGGACAGGGACAGGGGCCTGGGGCACATGTGCTGAGATTGGTTGGGGTCTGCTTTAGGGGTGGAGGAACCCTGAGTAGAGAGAGCCTGGGAGCCCCTGTCCTTTGTCCCCAGCCGGCCAGGGTAGACCATGCTATCCCCTTCTGTCTTGGGGCTCCTGGCCCCCCAGAGTGTGTGTAGACAAAGTCTTCCCCATGGTCAGGTGTGTTTTGGGGCTGCCCAGCAACATAGCGGGGGTCAGGTAGACAAGATACCCTATCACATACCTCACCACATGCCTGCAGTTCCTCCATTCTGTGACCACTGGGCCCTTACAGGGACTGGACAGCCAGCTCAGGAATTGGGAAAGGGAGCAAAGGAACCGGAGGTGGGGGGTAAGAAAGCATCAAGGAATGACTGAACTCAAGGGGAAGTCATCCAGTTCTCTGGCAAGAAAAACCATCTGTTCTGGGGCAGAGAGGGGCCTCCAGAACAGCTCTCAGGTCTGCTTTCCTGGAGCCACCCCATCAGTCTGCCAAGAGCCACTGACACCACAGTGCAGCGTGTGTCCACGTGCTCCTCCGTGTGCCCACTGCCCTCTTACAGGGGGCCACCCCCTCACCAACATGCATGGTGGGCTGGGCATCTTCTTGCCACATGTGGTCTTCACCTCTGGCCATCTTGCTCTGCATCTTGCTGCTCCCCAAGAGTGGCAGCCAGAGGCTGCCTGAGTTGCCAGAGGGTGCAAACCCCCTACACTGCTCCCCACCCCATGTGGCCACCCTGCAGCACCGCATGGCTCTGCTCCTCCCTCCCACCAGCAGTGGGTGGGCCTGCCCCACCCCGCCCCACCCTCCCTGCCCTCAGCAGCACCACCTGCCTGGAGCCTTGCCTGCCTGCTGAGGGGCAGAGCAGGGCAGACATATCACCCCAGAAGGCCATGGGTCAGAGCTGGTGGGGGAGCCGTGCATGCAGTGTGGAGGGCTCCTATGTGTCCTCCCTGGTCACACCCACCAGGCGTGGAGGACAGAGCCAGCTGTGGAGCTCAGTCCTCTCTGGGTCTTCCTTAGGCCACGTCCTGGGGCTGGAGGGCTTTGTCCTGTGCCATCTCCACATGCATGTGCACACACGTGCCCCAGGCTCACCAACCCAGCCCTTCCCACTGCCCCTTACTCCAGTTAAGTGGGTAGAGTGTGGCCCCAGGCACCCTGCCAGCCTCTGGCCTGCTTGGTGACACCCTGTTTTCAGGAGCAGGAGCCACAGCACCCCACGTGGTCACTATGGTGCTCGGCACCCAGAACCCATCAGATAGACCAGAGGATCTTTAATTCCAATTCACTCTTGAGGCTCCTGGTTTCATACAGAGGCTAGGGCAACCAATGGGAGGCAAACATGGGGGGCCTGTGACTCTGCTGGGGATGACTGAGGCAGCTCCTCCCTTCCCAGCAGGAAAGCACCCCCCCAGCTGCCCACACTATACTCCAAGTTCTGTGCCCCAGACTTGGTCCTTCCCTGGGGAAGAGGCCCCCCAGGGTGGTGAAGGTGGGGCCCCATGAGGTCATCTGACAGGGGCCAAGGACTGGGTGTCCCCTGGGGCCTTTGTGGTCAGGCTGTGGGTCCCTGAGTCTGCAGGTAGGTGTCTCAGGCGGGAGCCTCCCTCCCTGGTCAGGCAACAGTGTCTGGACAGCATGTCCCACTCCCGGCTCTGGGCCTCACGGATGCCCATACATGTCTGCCAGCCGTGCAAACCGGGGGCCCCAGTCCTGGAGGAAGTCATAGTCCTGGTCCTCATCACCCAGGCTGGACAGGACAGAGCTCAGGGTCCCCGCCACAGAGCCGTCCCCCTCGTAGTCATAGATGAGAGCTGTGTCATAGGGTGGCACGCTAGGGTCATTGTCTGCAGCCTCCAAGCCCTGCAGAAAGGCCCCAGAGCACTCAGGACCCCACAAAGGCCAGCTGGGCACCCTCCCCTGCTCTGGCCAAACCAAGGTCTGCCCAAGGGCATTGGCACAATAAGCAGAAGCACCTCCAAGAGGGAGAAGGGACTAGGGGAGGCAGAGCATCCCCCAGTACATGGCCACAGAGACCAGAAGGTTCCAGCGTGGCTCCTTACTGTGGCTCTTCCCCAGGACAGAACAGGCTGGGCCCGCCTCTCAGGGGCCCCTCTCCACGCAGGCCCCCCAGACGCCCCTCCACAACCCACCCTGTCACCCCGAATGGACTCTGCTCCCATTCAGGACTGCACTGCGCCCACTACTCCCAGGGTGTCCCAGGTTTCTCTGAGCCAGGGAGTCATGCATGCAGGCAGGTACAGTGAGAGGTTCCCTGCGTGGCCCCCACTCTGGTGCCCATGCTAATGAACTTCCCACATTCTGGACATCTTCCACGTTGATGGCCAGAAACCATCCACTCTGTGCAAATGGCTACTCCTGATACCTCACTCAGCTACCCGGAAAGCAGGCCCTGGGGGTGCTCAGAGGGCTGCCCACCAGGAGGGCCACACAGGCCGACCAGCTGGCTGCGGCTGGCTGACCTCCTCGGCCCCAAGGTTCCAGCACTGCACTCCCCCCAACAACTATGTTGGGAAGTGCCAGCCCCAGCCGGGCAGGCCCTCCTCATCCTGGCCAGCTTCCCCAAAGCTCAGCGGGCAGCCCCGCTGATGTGCTCAGGGCCTGACAACCAGCAGCACACAGAACCACGTGCACCTCTGGGAAGTCTGGCCCGGGTGTGGTGTGTGCGCACAAGCGTGCGCGCTTTCCCTTCCCTGCACCTACGTCGCTGATGAAGTCCATGATGTCGGCAGGGCTGGTGGGAAGCACTCGGGGCGGCAGTCGGGGCACATGGCCGAAGGGGGCTTCGCGACGCAGCGGCGGCCGGCCCAGAGCCAGCTCTGCCGGGCGGCGCAGCTGGTTTATGTCATAGGCATCCTGTGGGCGAGGCAAGTACCGTTAGGCCACGAGCACCGGGTGCCCTGGGCAGGGCTCCTGGGCAAGGTGTGCGAGTCCTGTGGCGCTGGCTGGGGGACCGAGGCCTGGGTGGCCGAGGCCCCTCCACGCTCGGCATTGCCCGGGCCCCCTCACCTGGTCCTCCTCCCCGCCTCCCTGCTCGTCGTAGTTGAGGATGTTGTCCCGAAGGTCGTCGTGCAGCGGGTGGAGCAGACTCTTGTCCCGCGACTCCCGCCCCAAGCGCACGCGGAGCGCGGCAAGCAGAACCAGCACTGCGCGAGGGGTGGGACTGTGTGTGAGCGCGGCCGGGAGCTCAAGGGGCCCGGGGACCAAGGGGACCGCGTGAGGGCGGGGTCGGCACGCAGGGCCGGGGCGGAGTCATCACAAGGGTCGAGCGGGGGGGGGGGGGGGGGGGGGGGGTGTGTGTGTGTGTGTGTGTGTGTGTGTGTGTGTGTGTGTGTGTGTGTGTGTGTGTGTAGGCGGAGTCATCGCATGGGGGCTGGGGCGGCACACTGGGCGGGAGGGGCGGAGTCAGCATGTGGCGGGGGGTCTGTGTGGGGTGGAGTTATCACGCAGGGCGGCCGGGGTCCGCGTGGGGGCCGGGAAAGGGGCGGAGTCATTAGGTGGGGCGGAGCCAGCATGCAGGACAGGAGGGGCGGGGCGGCGCCATCACTCGGGACGAGCGGGGTGGGGGCGGGGTCTGCGTGGGGGCGGAGTGAGCAGGCGGGGCGCGGCGGCCACTCACACAGCAGCACTATGGTGCTAGCCAGCATGATGACCAGCGTGCTCAGGCTGACGCCCGCGCCCCCGGCCCGCAGCGCGGCGGCCCCCGGCAGGCAGGTGCCGTCGGGCCCGCAGCGGCACACGGTCACGTTTAGAGGCTGCTCGCGCTGCTGGGGCGGCTGCCCTGAGTCCCGGAGCAGCAGGCTTAGGCGGTGCAGTCCCTCAGGGACCTGGTGCCGCGGCTGCAGGCGCGCGTGGCTCACTGGAGAGGGTGCGTGGTCAGCAGAGGGCTCCGGGACACCCTGGCCCCTTGCGCCCCGCTAGTGTTCAGGTCCCCCGGCCTCAGTTTCTCCACCCACCCACTGGGCAGGGAAAGCAACCCCAGCCTCGCCCAAGGAAATCTCACTCCGTGGTGGGCTGTGCCCTCCACCCACATCCCAGCCCCCAGGGTCAGGGTGGAAAAAGCACACCGTTAATCTGACTGAGGGTCCAGTTCCAGCCAAGCTCTGGGACCCTGGGGTTCAGCTCAAAGTGGAAGGGGGCCCCATGGGGGGGTAGGTCCTCGTCTGTGGCTCCCAAGAGGAGGCCATGGCCCTGGTTTGGCTGGCTGCACAGGTTGCCAGTTGGTGGAGTGGCCAGTGCAGGGGCGTGGTCGTTAACCTCCAGGATCTCAATGGACAGGGTGCCTGTGGCCGTGCTGGGTGGTGAGGCTGCAAGCAAAGGAGGGTGGTGGGCTCCATGCTCTGCCCCAGCCTGCGGCCCACCCTGTCAGTCCACTCAGGCAAGTGCTGGGCAGCCGGGCAGGTCCAGGCGAGAGAGTAGTGAGCCCCAAGGCTGCTCGACTGGTTGCTCACCATCGTCTAGGGCCAGGATGATGGCCCTGTACCAGCCATCCTTCAGGAAAGGCGAGGCTGGGCTCAGCACCTGCTGGGTCTGGACCTTGCCAGTGGCTCTGTCCACTTGCAGCCAGTCTTCAGGGTCATAGGCCTTGGAGTAGCTGTAGATGGGGAGAGGAGGAGTGGAATGGAGGTTCTGAGCCCACCCAGGGCCTCCAGATGTGGGGTCACCCAAAGACATGTGCCACACATACACACTACACATGCACACCATAGACACCTCCTGGGTCTGACACCACCCAGAGGCCACCCAGCACCTGCTGTGGGCTTTGGAGGCCCCTCCAGCCCCAAGCTGATTTTTCTGTTCCAACCACAGAGGAGGAAGCCGTGGCTCAGGGAAGGTGGTGACCTGCTCAGGGCCACCTAGACAGCCTGGACTCAACCTCATTAGTGCTAGGTACAGCCAGGGGCAGCAGGGAGACACAGAGGGGTACACCAGGCCAGCCTTGGGGCTAGCAGTGAAGTTAGGACATTAGCAGCCATCCCTGCAAAAGCCCAGGCCTGCTAGAATGCATCTGGGCAGATGTTCCGAGGCCAGTCAAGAGCAGATCCTGCCCATGGCATTGTGCACTGGCCAGCGCCCACCCTGCCTTGTTGCACATGGTCACTCCAACAAACACACATCCAGGGAGCTTTAGAAACACACACAGATGGCCTCATCCCTTCACCCTCGGAGCCCAGGGGTAAGGGGGACACTTGAGAGGACTGGGTCATGAATGTCCCTGCCTTGCCCCCAGGGCCCCTAGGAGGCCCACCTGATTCTCTGCAGCTGTTGTGTGTCAGGATCTTGGGCAGAGAAGGTGGCCACAAGGGTGCCTGGGGGGGCCCCCTCGGCCAGGCTGGTCCGCAGCGGGTTCTCCGGGAACACGGGGGCCTCATTGACATCCTGCACCCACACGCTGACCCTGGCCTGGCCCTGCTGGGCCCGGGGGGCAGCTGCCTGCATCGGGGCCTCATTCTGCACAGACACTCTGAGTTCATAACGCTCGAGGCTTTCATAGTCCAGGGGCTGTGGGAGGCAGGCAGAGCAGGCTACTTGCTCAGGGCCCAATCCAGGGCACCTAAGACATTTCCTCTGGGGAGCTGCTCCCTGGGACTGTCCAGAAAGCCCATCTGTCCTTCCTCCCCTTTTCAACCTTGACACAATAAAAATTATGGGAGACTAAAAAACTCAAAAAATAGCATAAAAGTGACAGAATGAATACTCATCACCCAGAATGACTTTGAGTGGGCTGTGTCACACTGTGGTCCCCAGTGAGCTACACACTTCTCTGGGTTTTGTTGTGTAGGTAGGTGGAGGGTGTGGTCAGCTAATGCTGCACACAGGGAGCATCCTGGGTCATGTGGTAGCCTCACCCCTAACAGGTAGGAGCTTTGAGAGCAACAGGAACGAACTTCTGCCTCAAGAGTGATTTCCACCTGTCCCAAAATTCCATAAGGCAGCTTCTTGCAGTAAAATCCCCTCCACCCCCATCTTTGAGTCAAGGTCTTGCTATGTAGCTCAGGTTGGCCTCAAACTCAGCCTCAGTCTCCTGAGGCTGTCGTTTTTATACATCGATTGCATGTACAAAGAGTGAGAAAGAGCTGGGCTTGGTGGTGCATACCTGTAATCTCAGCACCTGGCTATAAGAGGCCAGCCTGGGCTACATAGGAAGACTCTGGTTCCAAAAAACCAACAACCAAAAACACACAAAGAAGGGGAAAATGCCATAACACCAGAGCCCCTCTGGCCCTGGTGTGCATTGTGGCTGGGATCTGCAGTCGAGTATTCCTGCCCTCACCCCACCCTCTCCCAGGATGTCAGCAGATACAGCCTGCCAGGAAGGAGCCCGGGGTGCCTGTGAAAGCCGTCTGGAGTGACGGGCATGGCTCACCTTCACCACAGACAGCACACCCTCATTGGTCCTGGGGTCTGTGCGGATAGCAAACTGCCCATCAGGGTCACCTTCCAGGATGGTGAACTTGGCCACCCAGTTGGGGGAGCCAGGCAGGTCCCTGTCCTCCACCTCGAGCCGCCCCACGTCCACTCCGATGACGGCCTCTGCAGCCTCCATGAAGAACTGGGGGGAGCCCAGCCCATCACCCCCAGGTTTGGGGTTGTGTAGGCAGCTCCTTGGGCCCCTGGCCCTGCCACTGGCCTCTGCCTCCTTGGAGGATAGCCTCCCCAGTCCTTCTGGCCCAGCTCTGCTGCCCACCAATGGGTGTCCTTGGGTCATACACGGGGTCCCCCTCTCCTGGAGGCCACAGCTATGGCTCCCGTACACCACAAGGGCCTGGGAGACTTGCTCCTTGCGGTGTGGCCCCTCCCCCAGGTCTTCCCTGGCTCCCAAGGCCCTGCGGACTCTCCCTGTCCCTCAGGGCCCTTCTTCAAGGCACACACTACCTACCCCGCATACAGTGCCCGCTACCAGCCAGGGGCCCAGGAGGGAAGGCAGCTCTAGACCAGAGGTCATACCTCAGCCCTGGTGAACTCGGGGGCATTGTCATTGATATCATCCACAGAGATGATGGCTGAAGCTGTGTTCGTGAGGCCATCTCCAGACATGTCTGCCACCTGCAAGGTCAGGTTGTACACGGCAACCACCTAGCGACACCATGACATGGGGGTCAGAGTGGTGCCCAGGTGGAGCAAAGGGCCAGGCTGGCTGGCCACCCTAGAGACACAGCTGGCCAGGAGCAGGGCCACCTGCAGCGTTGGCCCTTGTGAGGGTCTTGTTGTTGTTAGGTGCCATCGAGTTGGTATCCAACTCATAGCGACCCTGTGTACAACAGGCAAAACACTATTGTCAGTGCTTCTCTGCTGTTCATAGGGTTTTCAATGGCGGATTAATTTTTGGGAGCGGATTTCTGGGTCCTTCTCCCAAGCCTACAGTATGTGGCATTCCTAAGCAGTCTCCCATCCAAGTTCTAACCAGGTCTGACCCTGCTTAGCTTCCAAGATCTGATGGGATCGGATGCCACAGGCCTATGGTTGCAGGCCATTGTGAGGGCCTACTGGTGTCAAAAGCCCCAGCTGGCTCCAAGGGTCCCCCAAGCATACGGGCTCGGTGACATTGTCAGCCTCTGTCTTTGTCCTGCCTGTGCATGGTTGGGCTAGTCAGACCTGACGAGCGCCAATGAGCAAGTCCCCATTCCAGGAGCCATGCTAGTGGCAGGACAAAGACATGGCAGGCAAAGCCCCTACAGGAGCCTCCTGGGGTGTCTTCAGGGAGCCGGCCTCAGCACAGGCTGGCAAGGAAGGGCCAGGATGAAAGTGACAAACAGGGAGCAGCTGGGGTGAGGGATGGGAAAGCCCCCACCCTGGTTGGGAGCCCCACTGCCTGGGAGGCTGTCAGCAGGGCAGTGCTGGTGTAGAAAACGCGGCTCAGCCTTAACCCCTTGCAGGAGGTGCAGCTGCCAGCTCTGCTAGTCCATGGCTCTCCTGCAGGCAGGGCCAGGGCACACCTGGCTGGCAGCAAGTGTCTCAGGTGGCATCTGGGTCAGCCGGGCCAACGGGACACTAGCTGCCCTGTGCAGCCAGGCTCCCCAGTGTGGAGGCCCTGGCCATCCTCACCTCGCGGTCCAGCCCCACTTGCACAGTGCGGATCTCCCCTGTGTGCTCATCAATGCTGAAGAGCTCGGGGCTGCCCTGCTCCAGGATGGAAAACCGGAGTGCAGCATTGTCTGTTTCTGGGTCGTCCGCATCGGTGGCCTCGGCCCGGGTCACCAAGGTTCCTGGGGAAGATAGGGGTGACACTCATGGGATGTTGGGGCAGCATGATGTGGCTGGGGTGCAGCAGAGGCACCCTGCCTCTGAGTGTCAAAGAGCAACAGGTGTTTGGGGCTTTCTGACGTGCAAGACTCACCTGGGTTTGCCCACATCTGGGAGCAGGGAGGGAGAGAGTAAGGGGTCTGCGTCCTGCCCAGCCCTGCATAGCTGGGCAGCCTCAGGAAGGCCAGAGGGGTGGGTTTTGTTTGGGACCAGTGTGCAGCTGAAGAAGAAGCCAGAGGAGTGGCCGCCCAAAGGCTGCAGGGTTCCCCTGGGGTGAGAGGGGTGGATGTGTGACCCAGTAAAGACACTAAAAGAATTTCACCCCCATTAAAGGAGGAGGAGCAGCTGGAACATTGCCACTCAGAATCTTCCCTGTGGGTTTGAAATTGACATTGAAATGCAGAGAGGCCTGAGTGGACCTGCAGAAGAGTCTTTGAGACTGTTTCCTATTTCCGACTCTTTGAAGGACCCCTGGGGCTGGAAATGCAGCTCAGTGGTGGAGCACCTACCTGCCCCTCACAATTCTTTGGGTCAGTGCCCAGGACCACAGGCCCCCTGAAGTGCTTCCGTTCTTTCATTTGTTTTGTTGTAGTGCTGGGCATTGAACCCAGGGAATGGCATGAGCCAGGTGAGTGCTCTACTGCTGAGCCACAGCCCAGCCCTGAAATTCTCAAGGGGACCCTGGACTTCCCACCTCCTGAGCTCCCACCTCACCTGGGGCCGTGCCCTCTAGCACGCGGCCAGTGAACACCTCCTGCAGGAAGGCTGGCCGGTTGTCATTCTGGTCCACAACGACAATTTCCAGGTCCGTGGGGTCCTCCAGGGGGGATCCACCCAGGTCCAGGGCAAACGCCCTTAGCTGTCCAAACAGAGGGCAAGGATGGGCTCTGGGACCCCTCAGGCCGCATAGAAAGGACGGCAGGTTCAGCCTGGCTCCAGCTGGGTGTGAGGGACCTGTGGGGTGGGGCCCATGCTACAAGGGCGGTGGGTGACCTCACTCCAGGAGCAGGCCTTGCTGCTGGGGTGGACACTGTGGATTTCTCCAGGACACCCCCACCCCTCAAACAGAACAGGGCTGGGAGAGCTGGCCATGAGCCATGGGGCTACAGCCCCCTCTGAAGTCCTGAGGATGCCCTCTCCCCCTCAGGACACAGCCCTCCACAGGCCTCAGTGTGTCCTGTTGAACCGGAACGTGAGCCTAAACACCACATCCTAGGCCCTGAGCCCACCCAAGGGTGCCTGATCCTGCTGGAGCGGCGTCTGGCCAGGTGTGCAGGCCTGGGCAGGAGGGGAGCCTGGCTTCCCACCAGGCCTCCTGAGAGGCAGGAGCGGCAGGCAGGCCCCACCCTGAAGCGGTCGGTCTTCTCCCGGTCCAGCACAGTGTTGAGGAATACCCTCCCAGTGAACTTGTCAATGGAGAAGACGCCCCGGGGCTCCTCATCCACGCCAGGGCCCTGGACGCTATAGATGACGCTGCCCAGCTGCTGCTTGTCTGATTTGATCTGCCAGGCAGGAGAGGCTGGGGTGAGGGCTGGGGTCCCCACGTCCCCCACCTGGTCCCCTCCTGAGACCCAGCTCAGGTCCAGCTCCCAAGTGTTCCCGGACCCTGGTCTCTGACACGTGCCGAGAATGCAGGGACCCGGCTGAATAAACAGACCCACTTCCCACAGGGACTTCCACCCTGGAGGGGATCCGCTGGCAGCAGGGCAGCGTAAGGGGCGTGTGGTGGAGGGGTAAGCCTCACTTTCAGCCCAATGAGAAACTCATAGCAGCAAGGTGGGGCTCTCCCCAGGTCCCAAGGGGCCTCAGGGAAGCAGACACTTAGTGCACAAAACTTCAGGAGCCCACGACCAGCCCAGCCTCTTCTGCCCCAGACCCTCTGCCTGCCCCCATCTCCTCACCCTCCGCCCTTACCTGCACCAGTGGGTAGGGGAGGCGCTTGTGGTTCTCAGACACACTGATGGGTGGGATGACCCAGGCTCTCCGCACGCGGCCCAGGGCGGGTACCTGGCGCCAGGGGTACAGGGTGCTGGGCTGCAGCCTGGAGACCCCCCAGGACAGGCCAAAGCTCTGCAACAAAGACACACCAGTCTTATCATGACGCCATTCCCCCAACTGCAACTGTGTCCACATGTGGTGGTCTCTAGCCGGGCGGTCCTACCCCACAGTTGAGAGCCCCAACACAGCTGCCCCAAGTGGCCTCCTCTCCCCTCCTGGGAGGTTCAGAATCCGAACCCCCCGCACCGGGGTCACCAGGCCCCTGAGGGAGTTTTCTGACTGGCTGGTGGGGAGAGAATGTGAGGTTTCTGCACTCTACCTGATGTCCCTGAGGTGCCAGGTGCCCCCATGTGTGCCCAGGGAGAGGCTTCAGTGCCCGTGGGGCCAGGGGAGGTGACAGATAGGGCCCAAGAGTGGCTCTTGCTTCCAAAGAGGGTTGGGAAGGGGGCACCCCAGCTGGTGGGGCTGGGGACCTACTCCTTGGACCACAGCCCCACCCAAGAGCTCTGTGGGTGAAGAGCGTGGATGATCGTGTGGATTAGAGGACCCTTTCCCCAAGGCCGGCTGTCAGAGATGGGGACCCCAGGCTGGGGGCAATGGTGACATGTGGCCGCCCCTGGCCTCTTCACAGCTTGACTCTGTGTATGGGTTGGGGTTGACCAAGGCCATAGCTGCCTTAGTCAGAAGAGGCCCAGCGAGGGGCAGGACCCCTGTGCATCCACGTCCAGGCCTTGCCCAGCTACCCAGCAGCTCTACACGCAGGAAGCCCAGGGTCTGAAACCTGCCTCTGGCAGCCAGGCCTGGGATCTCTACTCCAAAGCCTCCAAACACCAGGTGGGGTGCCCATGAGCAGGAGGGCGGATGCTGAGGGTCTGCAGGGTACAGCGCTGTCCCAGGGGCCCCACCCTGCTTCTCGATGCCATTCCACAGGAATGAAGCCAGACGGCTGGATTCCCAATCTGTTCAGGCCGATGAGCCACTTTTCTGAGCACCTGACGGCCTCACCTGCAGGCTGGCCATTCCCCTTCATACTCACAGCCCCACCCCTTAGGGGGAAACTGAGTCAGGTGATGCTAGAAGGGCCTCAGGGCTCGGGTGGAAGTTCGGGGCAAGGCTGCCCCTACCCGGGTGCACTGAGTACAGCTCCATTCATGTGCACCGCCCCATCTAGTGCTGAGAGGGAGCCCCTTCCCCTTGTCTTCCAGGGGAGCCTGGCCCCGACCTTCACAGGAGGAAAGCTGGGAGGGGAACTGGGGTTCCCAGGACCTTCCACCTGTGCTGCATCCTGTGCCAGGCGGACCCAGCCAGCCCTGCCTGCTGGCCTGCCTACGTGCACACTTGGGACGCCTCCACCCCAAATGGGCGAGGGGAGTTGAGGGTGACCCAGCTCCCCGTGGAGGGCCACGTGAGTGGAGACTCAGCCCAGGCACTGGAAGCCAAACTGAGCTAGGCTGCTCTCCCAATGGCTTCACCGCTCCTAGCACCCCCTTCCAGCCATGAGGCCATGGCTCCCCTGCTGCCTGTTCTCTGGACCCAGAGGACAGCCTCACAGCCTCTAGAGCCTCGAGTAGGCCACGGGGACCCTGGCTTCCACTGAGCCCTTCCCTCCCCTTTGCCCAGGACTGTGCTCTGGAGGGGCCAGGACACAGGGTGGGAGCTGGGGGCCTCAGCAGGGCAGCACAGGAACTGTGGGGCTACCAGCCAGGCCCCACCCTCTCCACATATCCTCTCCTACTGCCTCTATAGACAAGCAAGGCCTGGGGTGGAATCGCCTGTGGGCACTCGCCTCTGCCTGCTGCGAGATCAGGATTTGCCTTCCTCTGGCAGCATGCGAGGCTCCTGATGAACTTTCCTGGCAGAACGGGAAGGCAGGAACAGCCAACCAATGCAGCCACCTCCTCAGCCCCCTGCAGGGTGACCCCAGCTTTGTCTTCTGCCTCCCAAGGCTGCTTGCGTGAAGTCCCTTATGCCTACTCAGCCTGGAAGTCCAGAAAGCAGCAGTCCCTGTCCATAGCTGGGAGGGCCCGGCAGGCCCCAGTCCTCGGCGTGGGCCTCCTGCCCCCTCAGGTGGCTCTGTCCTCCTGACAGATGGCATTGGGGACTCAAAGCCTGCCAAAGCCGGCAAGCACAGCCACTTCCAGGTCAGAGCAGTGCTACAGCCAAGTGCCAACCTGCCTGCCCAGCACGGGGCCTTGGTCACTGCCTCAGTGGGCACGAGGGCTGTGTCTGAGCCTCCCTGGGCATCCCAGTGTTGGGCCCCGGATGTGGCCCCCACTCCCTCAGGTCCTTCATCTCAGCACTGAGAGTGAGGTTGAGAGAAGGCAAACCTGCTGCCCAAACCCATAGGCAGCGTGTGGTGCAGGGGAACCAAGTCCTAAGCCACAGCTCCAAGTGTGCTCTTCAGGGGACTTGGAGACACAGTGTCCAAACTGCCTTGGTCTGGGCTGGCAGAGGGCAGGGGCTCCCAGCTCTGTGAACCCCACCAGGCCAAGGGAGATCCGTCACCCCTGCCTAGGAAGATGCTTCTGCCCTCTTCCCTCCGCGTCCAGCTGCTGCCAAACCTTGGCTGGCTCCTACCCCTCTGCCAGTTGCCTCAGCTGGATACGCACAGGCTTGGCACTGGCCAGTGTGGTCAAGGCAGAGCCTGGGAGTCCTGGGTCCTCAGCTTGTCCACAGCCCAAGTTCATGGGATCAGCAGAACCACCCAGGCTTGGCAGAGCCCCTCACCCAGATCAGAGGCTGCAGCGGGGGGTGGAAGGGATGTGTGGGTGGTTGGTGCCCTCCGGGCAGGCCGTGGCCAGCTCTGGCTCTCAAGGGCATCTGCACAGCTTGTCCTTTTGCCTCCCACCCCACCCCCTTTCCAGAAGATGTGGCTGGCTGGAGGCAAGGCTGGGAGCTGCCTTAGGGAGCTCAGGACATCCGTCCCCAGTACAAAGCCACATGGACACAGCCAGTTCACACTGACCCCCACACTCACGGCAGAGGACAGGACAAGTCACCTGAAGGTAGATTTTGTGGTCAGGAGCTGTGGAACTTCTGCTCACCCCTCTGTTCCCTCCATCTCAAGCCAGACCAAGAGACATTATCTTTTCAAAGTAGGGAAAAGCTCAATCGAATTCTGCTCTAAGCCAAGAGCCTTGAAAGAACAGCCTGGAAGCCCTAGAGACACCACAGGCCACTGCTATGGACCCACAGTCCTGGCCCCTCTGCCCTCCTGGGGTCTGCCCTGGGTGCCCATCCCCCAGGAGCTGCAGCGTGACAACACTCGCACCACACATGGAGCACGTGGCCCCAGGCAAGGGCTTTACTCACAGCACTGTGTGGGAGCAGCACCAGTTATGCCCAGTGGCTGAGGAAAGCACTGTCCAGCCCTTGCCACACACTGAGCCTGGGCGGCAGTGCTGGTCACCAGAGAGGCTGGACTGACCATAAGAAGACCAACGTCTTCTGGCCGAGAGAGCCAGATGCCCATGCTGTCTCGGCACAGAGCAGACAGAGCTGGTGGCCTCTCTGGGGCTCCTACAAGCCACCGCCAGGGGCCAGACAAAATGAGCGGGGCTGGGGCCTGGCTGGACGTTTGCTGACAAGTCCAGCTCCCTGTCCTGATTGGACAGAGGAGAGGAGTGTTTCCATCATTCAGCATAGTTGGGCAGGTGAAGGGGCTCCAGGGCTGACCTTCAAGAAGACCTTCTGGATGGTAGGAACAGGTCCAGGGAGAGTGGGGGTTGCTTGGGAAGGAGACAGGAAGTCCCTGCCTTGATTCTCTACCAGCTCCTCAGGTCTGAACCCTTCCCCAGGCTGGAATCCAGAGCTGCCCGTTCCTGGATGGCTGGCATGCCAGGAATGGGCCCAGCTGTCAGCCTGGTGTGGGGGGGCCCAGCCCTCGCAGGCAGGACCACCCGCTCCAGCTGCTGCAGCCATCAGGAGGGGGAGGAGAGGTGGACTGGCAGCTGTTCCCTCCCATCGGCTTTTCCCCTGACAGCATAGACCCTGCTGGGCCCATGACTGTGGCATCAGCCAGTGTCCCACAGACTCCAGGGAGGCTGGCTGTGGATGACCCCTTTCTCCGCACTCTGCACTGTGGAGCAGGCCTCACTCGCAGAGCCCCGTCTCAACTCCCATAATCAGACAGGCCAAGGGGTGGGCTGAAGTCCCAGGTGGAGAACCAGCAACTAGGGCCTGGGTGGGTGCATGGGCTGATGGGCTAGTTCTGAACACACAGCCCGGCTCTGGTGCTACCCCAGGCTCAGCTAGAGCTCAGGGGACCTGTGTGGGGAGCATGCGCTAGCACTCACAGGAGCCCACCAAGACAGTCCTGCTGGGAGGCAGCTGCAGGCCCCTGTGGCTGGACAAGGGTGGACAAATATCTGCAGACTGAGCTGGGGTGGGGGCAAGAGGGACCAACTCCCCCCCAACACTTTGGCAGGTCTGGAAGCCCCTCTTGCACTGGAGCTAATTTGACCCATACTGCCACACTGCTGCTCAGCGAAGTTGGGAGGCCCAGCACCCACTGAGGTCCCCCCGTCTGATGCCCGGGCTCCCAGCTGCCTGGAGGGAGGAGGTATCTGCAACAGTCCTGGTGTGGGGAGGAGGGAGGGAAGAGGAGTCCAGCCACGCTCGCCCCACTGCACAGCAGGGTCCTTGGGGGCCTGTGGAGGGGCAGACATCCCCTAAGCCAGAGAAGCTGGCCCTCCAGGAATGTCTGAGCAAGCATGCACCCTTGGGGTGCTACAAAGAATGTGTTACCCCAGCAGATGGGGAGGAGATGGCAGCTCAGGGTATGGGGGCACCCAAGCCTGCTGAGAGGGTCAGGGCATCCACGCCCTGGAGTCGTGGGCAGAGGCTGGAGTGACGCCAGGCGTGGGCAGTCCAGCTGCTGTCCTCAAGTGAGAGGGACAAGGGCCCCATGGCCAGGAGGGGAGGAGGCTGGAGCCATGGGGCTGGACCCCTGAGGGCAGCTGCTGGAGGGTCTGGCTGGCACGGCCCCTGGTCAGCTGTCAGGGATGGAAACCTGAGCCTGCCATCCAGAGCTGGGAGGTTCATGGGAATTGAAGGGGACCCATGAAACCTTTGTGTGGGTGCTGGGAAGGGACCAACTCTCCCCACCACGTCCAGTGCTGCCTGACCACCCCAGAACCACAGCACTGACAGCACTGGGCACATACTGGCCCTTTGTCTACCTCTGCCTACGAGGCAGAAGCTGTCCACAACCACATCCCCATCATTGCTCTGCCCTGGACACTGGCAGAGGGCCACTGAGGCTACATCCTCCACTAGGCCCAGCCAAGTGCCATCCAACTGCCTGGAGCATGAGAGACGTGGCCCTGTCCAGGGAGTGCCATACTGGGAGGGAGGTCAGAGGCCTGGCTCCTCGCCGCTGCCCAGTGCCCCCTTGTTGGGGAGGCCAGGGTGCCAAGGGTTGACATATTTGGGGATCCCAGGCCTGGTTAGTCCAGGAGGCTGCAGCAGGGTGTCCAGATGGCACAGGCACAGCAGCTCCCGGCTGGGACACTGCCAAGGTGTGGGGGAGGCTCTCTGGCCATTCCCAAGGGGAGAATCTTTAGAACCTGAGTTCCTGGAGGGCAGAGCCTACAGCTGCCCCCGCTGGCCAGGATCATGGCGGGTGGGCTGGACATTACCCAAGACTAACAAGGGTTATGCACCATCTCAGGCTGGCAGGGAGTTCCCATAGGCTCCATGGGGGGTCTCCCACCACCCCTGCTGATCCCATAGAACTGGACTCTAGGCTTCATCACAAGGATGGTGACCCCAGGCCCTGGCAGGATCCAGCAGGCTCTGCCCTGCACCTCCAAAGGGCCAACCTGCACAGTGATCTCAGCCTGTCCCCCAGCTTGGCTTCCCAGTCTTGACCCACCCCACGCCCCCAAGTCCAGGGGAGGCCGTCACTCCCTCTGCAAGCCCCTGTGCACAAGGTGCCCCTCCCACAGCGCCCTGGCGAGCGCAGCCCATCCCAGGCACCAGGCTACAGCTCTCAGGCCCCGGAACGTCGGCCCAGGACAGTGGGGATGAGGCTGTCCCGCGAAGTGGAGGCAGGGACCTCCGGGGCGCTGATGCCTTACCTGGGCCAGCAGCCCTAGGGCGAGGAGCAGAGCCGCGTCCATCCGGACTGGCGGCGGCAGGGAGCGGGCGAGAGCAAGAGTGTCAGCTCGGTGACCGGCGGGGCGGCGCCTCCTGCTCCAGACCCTAGAAGTCCGGCTGGGCTGAGTGACAGCGCAAATGCGCGGGCGGCCGGCCGAGGGACAGCACGTGTGTGCAGAGTGGGGCCGGGCCAGGGCGGGGGTGGGGCGGAGCCGGCGCTGAGTGACAGCGCATGTGGGCGCGAGCCGGGGCCGGGATGAGTTGAGGCGGGGCTGAGTGAGATCACATGTGGGACGGGGCGAGGAAGGGGCGGGGCAGAACGACACCACGTGAGCGGAGAGGCGGAGTCTGGGCGGGCCTGAGTAACAACTCCGAGCGGCAGGGCGGGGCTGGAAGGGCTGAATTGTGGGCGGGGCCGGTCTGAGTGACAGCACGTGTGCGGAGGGGGCGGGGACTGGGCGGGGTCGGGGCTGAGTGACAGCACGTATGCAGTGGGGCAGAGCTGAGGACTGAGCCTGAGGAGGGGCCCAACGGCTGGGGCGTGGAACTCAGACAGCTGCCCCAAGAGGCCCAGGCTTGCAGGAGTCAAGAGTGGAAGAAGAGAAAAGATGCCTGTTGGGAGAGGCAGGGGTCGCGGGGCTGGGTTAGGGGCCAGTTTTCATCATTCATTCATTCTGTTCATTGACTATCTGGGTGACTCCTGCCTCAGGGCCTTTGTATTGCCTATTCCCTCTGCAGGGAGGGCTCTTCCCTGGGCAACCTCTAAGGCTTACTCCCTCCCCACCTCACCACCTGGGGAAGTGGCCTTTGCATGGACACCTGAACAGAGTGTGCAGGTGGCTGCGGAGTGACTTGGGAGCTCATTCCAGAGGCTCTAGCCTACAGGTTTGGATGGAAGGGGAAGAGGCTGGCGCAGGGCTGGAGTTTGGTCCATATGGGAAGCGGCTTAGGCCTGGGTCTCACCACACCTGCTGCTCTCCCAAGCTCTGCTCAGTTCTCCTCACTCCCTGTGCCCATCTGGTCCCTGGGCAGGTCCCTGCAGGCACCTGCTGCAGACAGTAAAGTGCTGTCCAGGATGGTCCTGCCTGTCCTCAGCTGGCTTTGGTTCCAGTCCCTATGGCTAGCATGGGGTCCCCTGTTGCCCCAGGTCTGGACCCACGGTCCCTACAAGGGAAAGCAGCCCCAGTCCAGTGCTGCAGGGCAAAGGAAGGTTCCTGACCAAGAGGGACAGGAGAAATTACTGCCCAATCCACAGCTGGGGTCTAAATCCCTGGGGAGGACCAGGGAGCACCTACATCTGGGCTCTGCCAGCCCCTCTTCTCTGCATTTCCCCATTGGGCAGGCTCCAGTGAGGTGGGAGGGCCTTAGTTGATTTATGGTGCATTGTTGAGGCCCTCAGTCCCTGACCACCTCTGGGATGCAGGCAAACAGAGGGAATGGAGGGTCTGTCAGGTTGTGCCAGGAGATCTCTGTGCTATGTCCATTTACCTGCTCAGCCAAAGGTCTTGGACCCCTTGCCCCAGGACATGCATGGCTGTGAGACTCCAAGGCTGTTTTGGGGCTCTTTTTTCTCCATCCCCCAGAGTCCTACAGCCGTAAACACCACCCATAAGCTGGGGACTGGACTCCGGCCGGCACATGACTTGGGCTGGTGAGATGTTACACACCTACCTGACCCATGTGACCATCCAGCCCCAGCACCTCCTAGGTCAGTATTCTCTCTCCAGCCACTCCTGGACCTCCCAATACCCTTTTCCATGAACTGCCTGTCCCACCGGTCAGTCCCACCACCACCCCTAGAACACCCTAGGTTCCCTTGGTTCATTTGCCTCCTCCAGCATCCCAATGTGCTTTGAGGCTCACTGCTTGGCACAGCTTTCTTCCACTTATAGAACTATACCCCATCCAGTCAGAAGCCCCTCCTTTGCCCTCTGGCCTCCTGGTGGGAGGGGCAGCTGTTTGGTTAAGGATCTTATCTGCCATCATCTGGACCTGAGAGTTGGGTGAGTGTATTGCTCAACTCCCACACTGGCCCTGCAGATGACCAGTGCATTGCATTCTAAGCAGGTGGGACGGGTCCCATCAGTGACCCCATTCTTCTCTACCTGGGACCCCATTCCTCTGATACCCCGTACCTCCAGCATCCTGTTCTCTGCCTGGGACCCTGTTCCTCTGGAACTGTTTTTCTCTGTCTGGGGCCCTCTTCCGTGGTCTGGTGCTGTTCCTCTCTGAGACCTGTTCCTCTACCTGAGCTCCTGCTCATCTGTCTGTGACCTGTTCCTGTTGGTGTAGGAGCCTTGGTTTCCCTGCTCTGGCCATATTGTGTGGCTGTGGGGGTATGGGTACTGTCTGTCCAGCCTGTGTGCAGGGAGGCCAGGCCGCCTGGGAGGCACAGGCCGTGGCTCACCTCATGGGAGTTTACCCCATGGGGAGAAGCCCCTTGGAGACCACTGCCTCTGAGGAGCTTCTGAATACTCTGGGTGTCCGCCTCAGGTCCAGTGCAGGGGAAAAGGGTGCCTGGCCTCCCCCCACAGGGGCAGATGCTTGGGTAAGACCCTTCCCACTTCCCACCCTTCCTCCAGCAGACTTAGATCTGCTGCCTCACACCTGGCGGGTCAGATGCAGGCCAGGCACGTCCTTAGGAGGGGCCGGGGTCTGTAAGGTCCAGGCCTGGGCGTGTGTGTTCTTCCCTAGGCCCCAGGTTCCTAGACTTCAATACAGGGAAGGGCACACTGGGCTCCACTGGTCACATTCCTGTACACAAGGGGACTTCAGGCTGTGGGACTGTCACCTTCCAGAGTTCTCTTCCCTGGTGGACTTGGGGACATGGTCCCTCCTTCCACACCACAGGCCTCCAGCTGACCTCACATTGGGCAGCCCAGGACAGTCCACCTTGTCCTCACAGCCTCCCTGCCCTGCTGGATGCAACCCAGACCCTCCAGTGCCCCAGCGTGGGAAAGGGGGCATGGTGGCTGAGCACTGGGGGAAGGATGCATAGCAGAGCGGGGGTTTGGCCCCCAGGTCCTCCTCACCCCAGAGGCTGGGCTATGCTTCCTCCTCAGACCTTCCAGGGTGGGCACACCTGCCCGGGTCATCTTGAGGGAACAGTGCCCGTTAGGTCTGGGGGCTGCTCTCCAGAAGCCCACGGCACCCCACAAACTCACGCAAAAGAACAGTCACTCGCCAAATGTATTTAAAGAGTGTTGGGTCGTGCCTCTAATCCCAGCAACTTGGGAAGCTGAGACAGGAGGACAGCAAGTTCAAGGCCAGAGGCAGCTTGCACAATTTAGTGAGACCTTGTATTAAGCTTAAAAAAAAGGGGGGGGGGCTTGAGGTGCAGCTCCACAGTAGAGCACTTGCAAAGTATGTGCAAAGCCCTGGGTTCAACCCCCCAAGTACTGCAATAAATAAATAAAATAAGGAGTATTCAGCCAGGTGTTGCACACCTGTAATCCCAGCTACTTAGGAGACTAAGGCAGGATTGTGAGTTTGAGGCCAGAGGCGGCATGCATAATTCAGTGAAATTCTGTCTCAAACGAAAGTGAAAAACGGACAGGGGTGCAGCTCAGCGATGGAGTGATTGCCTGGCATCCTCAAGACCCTAGGTTCAATCCCCAGCGCCAAAAATGTAAGAAGTATCAAGCATTCAAAAATATATGGACAGACTGATGGATATAGCAGATAAGAGAAGCCGTTGGGAGGGGTGCTGGCTGCTCCTGCAGGCCCCGGGGTCCTGAGGACCTGGGGCTGCCGAGGGCCTGGCAGTCAGTTCTGGTTCTACAGGGGCTGGGGGTGGCAGCCCCCTTTCAGGGCTGTCCCTGGACCCTAAGCCTCTGACTGCTGGGGGTGGGGGGTGGAGCCAGACAGTGGCCCAGGCCCTGCCCGGAGCCTCCTGGTGTCCCAGGTGCTTCCCTGGGCCTGGCCAGGTAAGTCCTTCAGAGGACACTGCCGCCCAGGCTCAGCTGGGGGTTCCTGCGCCCCCAGGGCACTGGGTGGGTCCTGCCACACCCACTGGCAGCAGCAGGGGGCAGTGTGGTTCCAGGGATGCCACCGGGGCCAAGGAGGAGGCCACCAGCCCAAGTCTAGGCTTTCTTGAGTCTTCAGGACTTGGGTGGGCTGGGGGGCGACTGGCTCTTCCTCGTTGTCACCCCCACCTTGAACACACATGCCCCCCAAACATGCCCCTCATACATGGAGGCCTCCTGCCTGCCCTGTGGCCCAGATCCGGACACCCTCCACACACACACTGCCTCCGGCCTTCTGCTCCTTCAACGCCCACCTACAGGGATGGAGGAGGCAGCATCCATGTCCCTCCTCCTGGCCACAGATGTCCTGGTCAAGTGAGGCACTGGCCCTGTGGCCAGCCTGGCCTCCTCCACAGCTGACCCAAAGGTTCTGGGCAACCAGTTATGGGAGGCCAGCCAGGGCTTCGGCCCTGAGAGGTCCAGTGGGTGGGGCTGGCTATGGGGATAGGGGACCAGGAGGAAGTGGACAAAAGCAGGTCACTAGGCTCCTCTCCAAACTGTCAGGTTGTAAATCACTTTTTCCCCATAACAGCTGTCACCAGGAACTGGGTTTAGATGGGAAAATTCGCCCCAGTAAAACTCTCATTGAGACAGGCTGGAGCCACTCAACCAGAGGACCCTGGCAGCCAGAGCCCATAGGACCTGGGGCCGTTGAGGCCTGGCTGGCCTGGCTGGGCCAGGCCCAAGCTCCAAGCCATCTTGTGATGGGAGGTAGTGGCCATATTGGCCAAGCCCCAGAGGGTGGTTGGGTGCTATGTCCCCTTGCTCCAGCACACAGAGTTGCAAGCTGGCCCCACTCCCCACGAGTCCCCCCTGCCTCCACTTTCAGAAGCCTCATCCTTATCCGGGTCCCCACACTGTGCCAGCTCCCCTGACCTTTGCCTTTGTCCTGTGTTGTCACCACGTGCCAGGCCGAAGTTCTGTAAAGGCAGGCTGTGCTGTAGTCTGATGAATTCCATGAGCTCTGGGCGGGCAGGGGATCCTGTAGGTGTGCTGGGTTAGGATTTCAGGGAGGCATGGAGGCTGCTCTCCATGGTCCCCATGTCCTCCAGGCAGACATGCAAGTGGGATGGCACTCAGCTGGTAGTCGTTGCTTGCTGGAAAGCCCAACCCAAGGGTGTCAGAAGTTGGGGCCTGGCTTGGCAGTGCATCTGTGACCACCTAGATTCAAGACTCAGGAGTGGCTTAGGCTCAGGCTCTGCAAATGGTGGCAGAAGCAAGATTCAGACTTCTGTCCAGAGCCTGTCAAGCTATTCTGTCCTGAGACAGACCTGGTAGGTGCAATGGGGGCCTCCGCTGAGGTTTAAAAGCCTCAGGCCGGACAAGGAGGGTGGTTTGGCTGACCCTATGGGCAATGAGACCCAGAGGAGCTGCTGCTGGAGGGAGGGCTGGCCTCCCATGCTGTGTGCACAGAGGAGGATGGGTACCTGAGGGAATACGGATGAGCAGTCAGGGCTGAGCAGCTGGGAAGAACAGGCCCCAGGGAACAATAGTACAGAGAGCCAAGTCCAGTGAGGTCATCATCAGCCGTGAGGGATCCTTGCAGGAGTCACAAGACCAGACAATGAGAAGCTCCTGCTCCAGCAAACCAGTTCTACATGAGTTCTATCCTACAGTTATCTAGACTTCCAGATGAGCAAGAAAAGCAACTGCAAAAACAACCATCTTCAGCCATTAGGCTGCTGACTCTGTTCTGAGCAGCCGGATCCGTGGTGTCCTTTCTTGTTCCCTGATTAACTGACTCTCAACTTCCATCGCTGTTGTTACTCATTGAACTCTTCACAAGGGAACAAGCACTGAAGGTAATCTTCCCACAGCAGAGGACACCCTCACCCAGCACAGCCTCGGAGGTGGGAAGCAGACAGCCAAGGGCTGAGCGGCTCACTGGGTGGGGCAGGCACATGTGGCTGGACTCCACCTGGGTTTAGGTCCCAAACACACTGAGGAAAAAGACCACTTAATGTCCAAATTGCAAAGGCCAAACGTCCCCCGCTGACAGCTACAGATGCTGGAAGAACAAGTGCAGGGCAAGAGCCTGTGTTTTTAAACAAAGTGCTCCCTGGGTTGTTGAAGAAAAACTTAAATCAAAAGTTAAGATGTTATGTTTACTTAAAATGTAATTACTAGAACTTAATGTTCCCTGTTTAAAATTTATACATTCCATCCTGTAGGTCACCTCCCATCTCCTTGCTTATCTGCCTGTTTCCACCCTGTAATCTGCTTTCCAATTTCTTACAACTGCTAAACTCAGTCTATTGAATATACTGTCTGCCCTGTAATCCACTTCCTGATTTCTACTAAACTCAGTCTATTGCATGTACTCTGCCCTGTAATCCACTTCCTGATTTCTTGTATCATGTAGATGTTACCTGCCTATTTCCATGATAACTAGCTTAACCCACTTACAGATGATCATGCAAGCAGTGCACATGTGGTTTTGGCTGACAACCCCCACTGTGTGAACTATATAACCCCAGGAGAACTGGGGCTCAGGGTCAGTCCTGAGAGGACTCATTTTCATGGGCTGACCTTGCTACAGCAAAACATTTTACCCAACTCCTGAGTCTCAAAGTACTCTTGGTTTTCTCACGCTGCTTCAGGGTGAGGAAACCAGAGACTCAGAGCATGGGCCGCTCACTGCTCAGAGGCTCACTGAGAGAACTAGGTGTGTTCACAGAAGAAGGGGTTGGTAAAACACCACCACCTTCAACTGTGGCCTTGACAACAGAGCCTGCTCATTTTTGTGTCAAATAAAGCAAAACAGAACTGACACTCAAGAGGCTGAGGCAGGAAGGTCATGAGTTCGAGGCCAAAAAAAAAAAAAGAAAAAAGAAAGTAAAATACCCCCCAAACAAACAAACAAACAGAAAACCAAACTGACACTCTGAGGAGCACATGGAGGTGCAGAGGGCACCCATGTCCACCTTGTGGTGGCCACTGGGGGTTATTCCCTACCATGAATAACCACAAACTTGATTGGAAAAAATACTGTTATAACAAGTATCTGTTTAAAAAACTTCAGGGTATATGCTAAAACAACAGAAATCTAATCTGTAATTTCCACAGAAACCAAGAGAAAAAAGATGGAGAACAATATTAATAAAACCAAAGAGAAGGTAACAAGAAAGCCCTAAGGTGGTAGGCAGCAAGTACAAAATAAGGTTGTAGAAATAAATCTAAATCCATCAGGAATCACAATAAGGGGATTAATCTTGCTCACTAAACAACAGCTTATCAGATTGGATTAAAAATCTAAGACACAGCTACACATGAAACACAGCTAGGCAGGAGGTAGGAAATGAACAAATGCAAAGATGGACCATTTAAATACCAACCCGGACAGGGGTACAGCAGTGATCACCTCAGAGGAAGTATAATTTAAAGAAAAAGCATGAATAGGAATGGAGAGTCTCAATTACCATCCACCGGGACACATAGCAATCAAAAATAGTGTGGGCCTAAAACCACAGCGGGGCTGGGATTTAGCTCAGTTGGTAGAGTGCTGCACTGCAGTCTCTGAGGTCCCGAGTTCAATTCCTAGCACCGCAAAAATGGGAGAAGGACCTGGCAATCCACTCCCAAGGCAATCCCGAAACAGCCATTGAAAACCCTACGAGGGTCGCTATGAGTCGGATACCGACTCGACGGCACCTAACAACAACAGAGACCACAGGGTTGAAATAATCAAAGAAAACTGGCTGAAGGAAATTGAACGGCCATCCCACAAGGTGGGGAGCTGGACAGGCACAGGCTGTGGAACGCAGGAGGCAAATCAAGGCAGGGGCACCCCAACTGATAGGTTTCACTTATCTTGTTTTTTTGAGACAAGGTCTGCTATGGATATAGCCCAGGGTGGTCTCAAACTCATGATCCTCCTGCCTCAGTCTCCCAAGGCTGCCCCTCCACCCTCTGCTCCAGGTTTCACTTCTTGAAGATGATCCGAAGCAAAGATAGCATGGGCTCCCACTCAACAAACATGGGAGGGACATCCCAGGTCAGCCATAGTCTTCTTTCTTTTGCTCTTCCACAAGGATTAAGACATTTTAAAGAATGTTATTACTCTCCGTCAGCCGATCCCACTGGGCAGGGCTTCCACAGACTGGGTGGCACTCTGGGTGGCTGCCACCTGATGATTAGGAATTTGGGGTCCCAGGCCGCCCTGAGCTTTCTTTCCCTTGCCCTCCTCTGGCTATCACTGGCTCTGGGAGCCCAGGGGCAGCTGACACCAGGAATGCGGCTTCTGAGAGTAGAACCATGTTGTCTGAGTATGTGTATTTTACACATGAATGTGTGCACATGAGTGTGTGTTGGCCTGTGCCTGTGCATCATATGTGGGTGCAGCCCAGCTGGCTGAGCACATGGGGTGTTGGCCTTTTACTACTTAAGAAATGCAGCCACCGCACTGGAGCAGGCTCTGGCAGGAAAGCTGAGGCTCTGCCGATGCGGCTGTTTGTCGTGGCTGTCTCCCTGGTTTGTGCTGCTGCTGGGGATGGCAGATGGGCTGGCAGGCCGTGTGTAGCACACTGAGGACTTCAAGGCCTGTGGCATCACAGAGCAGTTGAACAGCTGTGCATAGATGATCAGACTGTCAGTGGAAGATGTGCTTTGCTGGCTGATGGCACGGGGGCTGATGGGTGGGAGCCCACCTTGGGCGCTGTGGCCAGGACAGGCACTCAACCACCCTCAGGGAGACATGAGAAGCCCCAAAGGGGGTGTCATTCAGCAGATCCAAGGGTGCAGGACACAAGAGAACCTGAGGCAGGTCCCGGCCCTGACCCTGAGAAGGGCCTGGAACTCAGGTGGTGCATGGGGACCTGGGATGCAGACGAGGCTGGTCCTGCTCATGTGGGTGAGAGGCAGGCCCTGCACTCACCTGTGGCCACCCCATGCCCGTGTGAGACGTGCATGCACCTGTGTGGACTCCCGAGCTGAGGCTGTTGGCCATGCTCTCCTCTGCATGGCACCCGGGCCAGGTGGGCACCAGCTTCAGGGCTGCACAACTGCCCCATCATGTTACCCAGAGTCTTGTGTTATAGGTGCCAATGAGGGCAGAGCCTCTACAACTTGCGCCTGGTCTTCCTGCTTGCCCTCTGCCTTCCCAGGCTCTGAGCTAATCCTGACCTGGGCTCGGCTCCTTCCCCTGAGTGAGCATCCAGCTGGTGAGGTCCTACTCTCAGCGCATGAGGCCTCCCTGCCCCTGGGCATCACAGGTGTTGGCTGCTAGCTGGGCAGCAGGTGGGCATGGTGCTTGGTGCCCCCTGTAATGTGTGGAGCCTGAGCCCACCGCTCTGGGAGGGTCTGCTGGGTCTGGGGTGCGAGTGAGGGCTGAGGAGCTCTGGGCTGCACCTACCTGTCTTTCTACTCAGAGAAGAAGGTTCTGGTGAAGCTGGCCCAGGGCTCAGAGGGAAGACGCAGGGAGCTGGAAGCTGAATGTAAGCACTAGGTGCTGCTCTCCATGGCCTGTGTGAGGCTCTGATCACGGGGAGCCTCAGTTGGTCCTCCAGTTACTCCTGAGCCTGTTTTGCAACTGTCCCTGACCCCAGGGTCTCAGAGCTGGTGGCCGAGTCCCTACCTGCTGAATAATCAAGTGAGGTAAGTAGCAGCTCCAGTGCTTCCTTGATTGAGGTGTCCCAAGGCCCACCTTCAGAGCAACACTGCGGACGGGGCTGGCCTGAGGGCTGTACTCCCCAGGCAGGCCAGGGAGGCAGCTCCCACTGGCTGTGCTTGGGACCTCCAGCCTTGGCTGGCACTGCTGTGGCCAAGACCGTGGGATGTGGCCCCCTGCCCTACAGGGGGCCAAGCACCATGCTCTGAGAGGTCCAGTCTTTCAGCTACTCCCCAAGCCCCCTGGTCTCTTGACTGGGCCAGTCCAGCTGCCCCAGGAACCCCTGCAGGTTTGGTGGTTGCCCTGTGGTGCTGTTGGTGCCTGTCCCTGGCCTCACCTAATGGCTGCGAGTTGTGGGCCCGAGGCTCACCTGACAGCTGTCAGCAGCCCCAGGAAGCAGGACAGCAAGCCAAGGCGCAGGGATCTCCAGCCACATGGGGACTTTCTGGAAGCCACATGGTGCTCAGTCAGTTGGGTTAGCAAATGGGCCTGGGTCTCCAGAGACCAGACACTGAGATGGGAAGTAATGGGCCTCTAGTGGGGAGGAGGCAACGTGTTCCCTCCAGGACCTAGCTCTTCAGGGGTATTGAGCCAAGGGCTAACACCTGGCCATGCCAGGAAATCGCAGATCACCACAGAGAGCAGCCTTTGATAGCACGTGCTCAGGGGGATTCCAAGGGCAAAGAGCTGCAAAGCATGCAGTGCACTAGAAGAAAGGGCACTGTTACTATTTCTGATAGCATTTAAGATATACTATGGCATTAAGCAATTAATTATGGGAATGTTTAAGGGAATCAAACACTTCTAGATCCAGAGTTAGAATGTAAAACCTGTGTACTTAACTAGTAATCCTGCAATGCTCAATTTGGGTTTTTCCCAGCAGAAAGTACTTCCTGAGCCTCAGACTGGCCTCAGTAATGTTCCCTTCAGAAAGGACCTGGAACCCAGAGTCCCAGGGCTGCAGGGGCTGGGATGGAAGTGGGGGTACTGCACCCCCAGCAGGAGCTCAGTGGGCTGAGGAGAGGCCTGGGTCCCCTCCTGGCACATTACCCACTAGCAGGGAGGACCAGGTGTTGCTCTGGGGCCTCAGCCCTGAGCCTGGCCCCTCACAGAAGGCTCCAGATGAGCCACGGCCAGGCGCTGGCTGTACTGCCCCTCACGGACCTGTGGCAGAAGTGTGGGGCTCTCCTGAAGCTGCTGGAACGTCTGGTTCTCCACATGGCGCGAGTACAGGCTGGGCTTGTGCCACCAAGCGTGGTTGGCAGGCTGGGCCTGCAACAGCTTGAGGTTACTGCACTGATCACCCCTGTGGGCCAAGGGCTGGAAGAGCAGCTGCAGGCCATTTGGGGACAGCCATGGTGGCCTTGAGGATGGTAAAGGTTCTGCGATGCACGTAGCAGACACTTGCGGGGACAGAAGGCCCCTGAGCAGGTGCTGCTCTGGTCTGGACAGCTGTGGCAGGCTGTCCAGCAGCCATACATGGAGATGCTCAGTAACACTGTGGCTATTTCCCAGAGGCAGCTGGGTGGGGCCAGCCGGGGCTATGCTAGGAGGTCGTGAACAGAGCCCAGTCCTCAAGGGTCCACTCCACCCAGGGCAGCGGCACAGCATCCAACACAGGCTGGGGTTGTGGCATCTCTTGGAGGTGCCTGTGTGCAGACGTGGGGCCTGCAGCTGATGGCCAGATGGCACAGGACAGGCACTTGTCTATCTCCAACTTTATTTCACCCCTTTCCCCAGGTGACACCTTGTGGACCCTCTGGGACCTGCCCTGCAGAGAGCCAGCAGCTTCCAGCATGGGGAGAGGGTTGCCCATGCTCTGGACATGGTCGTGTCAATACTGTGCATGTGATGTTAGGACATGCCAGTGGTCACAAGGACCAGTGAGGACACAGGGAGTAGCTAGAGTCAGTGAGCTGCGACAATCAGCCTGGGGTGGCGGAGGGGGTTCACATGATTTCATTCCAAAGTTCTTGATTCTGGTCAACCTGATTTGTGGCCCGTGGCAGGTGCTTGTGGAGGAGACTTCAGCTGTTCAGAGCCTGGGGTGGGCGTCTCCTCTGTCACAAGGAGTAGAACTGCCTGACCAGGTCCTTCTTATTGACTTTGCCCATCTGGTTCCGTGGAATCTCCTCCACTAGCAGGAGCTCAGAGGGCACAGCATAGGGTGCCAGGACATTTCTGCAGAGACAAACACAGCTTCAGTCAGCAGATGGCCACCTCGAGACACAGACACCCAACCTTACCTAGCAGCTGGAACTCAGGGACCAATATGGGGACCCTGGGACCTGCAGCCAGCCAAGTTCCCTGGCTGCCCTGAGCATGGAAGCCATGCTGTGTAACCACTGTTCATCTTCTGCCCAGGAGCTCAGAGTAGCTGACGGCAGGAAGTGGCCAGTGTCCTGCCATCATTGCTTCCATGGACAGCATGGTGCATGCAGGGCCTTCTTGAATGAGGTCAGCCTGGGGCCAGCCCTGTCCCAGAGCTAAGGGAGCCACCTTCTCTGGAGGCCTCACCCTGCCAAGCTGGGAGTATCATGGGAGCTCTGGAAGGGCTGTGAAGGTCAGAGCAGCCTCTCTGCCAGGGGCCCTGAGGCCCGAGCAGGTGCCCACAGGCCCCTGGCATCGGCTCAAGGCCTAGGAGATGCTGAGGCCCCATCCCTGACCCCTGGCCGCCCAGCCTACTGCTGAGACACAGCAGCTCCACCCAGCAGCATTTGGGTTGACACAGTCATGTTGTGTGGTTTTCTCCACACCCGTCACCTGGGTCCCTGCTCTGGCTCTTGGTTGTGTTGTGCTGGGCAGGAGACACATCAGCACCCACCTAGAGGGCAAAGGTATTCAGGCAAAGGTCTGCATTGTGTGGGACTTGCACTTCCAAGCTCCACGGTCGGCCTGGCAGGGAGGTCTAGTGGTCTGCAGAGAATATGGACCCGCCACAGGCCCTGATACACTCCGCCCATAGACCTAACAGGACACTTTCAGGACAACGTCAGGCAAAGTGAGACCCTTCCTGGTCAGGAATCCAGCAGCACAGAGTTGATCATAAAATTGAGTTTCCCTTGAAAAATTTGCATGGAAAGTAAATGACTTATGCCCCAGCTTGTTCCCCTGTCCATCTTGAGGTGAAAGGAGGGTGGGTTGCAGAGGGCATTTTAAAGCAGATGTGTCTGTCATCCACAATCTGACCTGACACCAGCTGTGGCATGTCCTGGGGTCCTGCATGCTCTTCTCCCATGCAGGTCCCACATGCCCATCTCAATAGGCAATAGCCATATGCCTGCACCCTGAAAGTGCTAGGACCCAACTCCAAGGCCTAGCCATCCTGGGAGGCTAAGAGACAGCTTGCCCTTGGCCTTGGCTGTCTGATGAGCCAGGGCAGTCCTTCCTCAGCCCACTAGGAGCACAGAGCCAGGAGTGAGACAGAAGCCTATGTACTTCCGAAAAACGGGGGACTGGGGGTACAGCTCAGAGGTAAAGCACTTGCAAAACATGCATGAGGCCCTGGGTCCAACCTTTTGTACTGAAACAAAAGAGAGAGACAGTAAAAAGGAAACAGCAGTTGAAGACAGAAGCATTGGGAAGGCGGCAAACCAGGAACCAGACAGAGGGCCCCTCCCCTAGGGGGCAATAGGACAGGCCGCCCTGCCCTTTGGAAGGAGGACCATCCTCTCAGGTCTCCTCCCCACGGCCCTGAGTCCAAGCATCCAACTCCCAAGTCCCCAGCTTGCTGACTGGTCCCTCAAAGCCAGAGGCTGCAGGGTGACTACTGAGGGTCTGGTGTCCACTGCCAAGGGATGTGGATGTCAGAAGAGGAGGGCAGCAGGAAGGAGGCAGACGAGGGTGGTGGTGTGGGGGGCTGCAGGGGAAACGTGCAGTCTCTCCATGCAGTGCAAGGTTCCTGGCCATCTCTACAGAGCCCCTCTCAGATCAGGAACATTCCTTCCTTCAGCTAGTCTACTGATGATTCCTGTTATGAGTGGGTCTGAAATTGCAACTTCTTCCCTTCTCTACTGAAGTGACTGTACGGCTTTCACTCTGTACCCTGCAAACATGGTGAATCACACCCATTGGTTTTCAAATGCCTAACCTGTATTACTGATATGAATACCACCCGATCATGATGTATTGGCTTTTTTGTGAATTGATAGGTCTTAATTTGCCAGCATTTTGTTAAAGATTTTGTGTACCTCCCTGTACAGGACAATGGTCTCTAGTCATCTTATCTGGGTTTGTTATCAGGGTGCTGCTGGCCCCCTGAAATGAGAAGTGTCCCCGCACCTCTGTTTTACTGAAGACTTGTGTGCATTTTGTTGGACATTTTCCTTAAATGCCCGATATAATTTGCCATTGGCAAGTTATGGATCTGGCATTTTTTTAATTTTTTGTTTTTGTTCAGACAGGGTCTCACTATGTAGCCCAGGCTGGTTTCAAACTTGCAATCCTTCTGAGTGCTGGATTACAGGCTTGAGTCACCATGCTGGCCGGTATGTGCTTTCTGAGACATGGAACTCTTTAGTTTCTGGCTTATGGGTTGGTTTTGGTAATTCAACTGTTTCACCCACGTGGAGTGAGTGCTCAAGGCTTTGTGGAGCCTGCTGGGAACTGCAGGGCTGCTGTGACATTGAGCTTTTGCGCCTGACACTCACACTTGGTCCTCCTCTTTCTTCGACCTCCTTTCAATCTGAAAAAATCACAACTTCAGTTTGGTTATTTGTTAGTTTCTTCACTAGACGTTTTCTCTTTTTGGAGCTCCTACTAGTCAGCTACAGCTTCTGGACTATTCCTCCACTGTATCTCCTCCTTCCCTCTTTCCTTCCTTCCTGTCCCTCCTTCTCTAATGCCAAGTGCAGGGAACAGCATTATGGCCTGGATGGCACAGCCAGTAGGGAGCTCAGACCCTGGGTCACCAGGAGGCGGGGCACCAGGCAGATGAGTAACAAGTCCCTCAGGCCTCGAGACTCCTCCAGCAGCGGGCCAGCCTTCCTCACAGGTGTCCTGGACTGGAGGTGCCAGCACCTGCAGATGCTGTTCTCCGGAGCAAACTCATACCATGGAGCAGTGGGTCCAAGAGTTACAAGCAGGGACATCTCCTCAGGTCCCCCAACCCCAGGGGTGACCTTCCACCAGGGATGGTCTGCTGCGGGGACCCAATTGGAAGGCCTGCAGGTCACGTGCTCCTGGAGGGCTGGCTGCATCCCAGACTGTGGTCACATGGCTGTTGCCCCACCCCGGGCCAGCACTGCACCTCCAGCTGTGACTCTCCACAGGTCTCAACCCTCTGCATGCAGCACCCTCTTCAGGTCCTCACACCCATCGTGAGCCCAGACGCCCATAGCAGGCCAGGGTCTGACCCGAGCCTGAGACAGGCCAAGAGGCAATGTGCACAAAGCACGTGGACACAGGCCGCAGCCCATGGAACCAGAGGCTGATCCACAACCTCTATTCCACAATGGCAGGAGCTCTCAGTGCAGGGCACCTGCTTTTTTTCTTTTTAACAAAGTAATTGTTTAATCAAAGCAGCAACCGTCCAACCAGACTCTCTTGCTTTTGCTAAACTACAGAGTTCCAACTGTGATTTTGCAAATCCAGGGGAATCTTTAATTGCCCAGCTGTGCTGCCCCTGATGAAACAAGGGCTCCTACTGTTTGTGAAATTGTGTTGGACAAGCCAAAAATATCTTCATGCTAAGGAGGAGGAGGCAAGTTAGGGTGGGAGCAGCAAGGGTGTGGGGAGATGGAATGGAATGAATTTCTCAGATTTCAGAGAAAGAACCAAGGAGTACAAGGGTTGGCCCTAGGGGAGGTGGTAAGTGGCTCTGGTCTAACGGTCCCAGAAGGCCCTAAGTTAGTCTGGTCTTGCTCAGGATAGGTTTAGGCTCAGGCCTGCAGGAGCATGGGCACAGGGAGGTCCGTGGGCCCTGTGGTACCTTAGGACCAACCTGGCCCAGGACAGCAGCAGAGGCTTTGGGGAGGGTGAGGGTGAACAGAGAACACAGGGTCAAAGGAATGGAAAGAAGGGACCCAACCTGGGCCTGAGGAAGGAGCTATGGCAGAGGGGGAAGGGACACACAGGGCTCTGGAAGGCCCAGAGAGGGTGTGGGTGCCTGGAGATCCACCTCAGAGCAGGAATGGGAGGTGCAAGAGCTTGCTGGCACAGGGGCTGTGCAGCTCCGCTGGAGGCTGTGGGCCTGGCAGGGGTGAGTGAAACTGAGACAGAACTTATTTGCTCATGGCCCAGGAACACGAGCTGCTGCACTCAACACCAGACCCTTCCTGTGCCCACGTCTGCACGCCGTGGGGGCAGAGGAGGGCACTGTCGAACAGCCACGCTGCTGACCCTTTCAGCTTCCTCTTCTCCACCTCCAAGAGGGATGATGCCAAGGCCCAGGATGGTCCATGTTGGTCCCCCAGACCGTAGGACCATCTACCCTGTTCCTTCAGAACAGCGGGTGGTCTACCCATCTCCTAGATTCCAGGAAGGCCCCTCCTGTCTTTCTAGATTCCAGGATGGTCCTCTCCTGTCCCCTAGCCTCTGTCCCCTGACTTACCTGGCCCACTCCTTGAGATCCCTATGGGACAGTGAGTGTCCTTCTTCAAGGGCCACAATGGCTGTGATCCGCTGGCCCCATGTCATGTCTGGAACTCCGATCACAGCCACATCTGAGGACAGAACAAGTTGTGTGTCAGGGTTTGAATACAGTGTCCCCCAAAGGTCCCAGCCAGTGGCGCTGTCCTGGGAGGCTGCGGAGCTTTGAGAGGGGGGTCTAACTTGGTGGAAGTAGCCCCTGTGGGCCTCTGAAGGCTTGTGCCTGGACCCACAACCCAGGTCCCTCTCTGCTCCTGGTCTGCCATGCTGTGAAGTCATCCACCAGAGGCCCTGCTGCCACCACTGTGCCTCTCCACTGCCATTATGGACTGATTCTCTGTGAGCTTCCAAAGAACCTCTGAAGTTTGTTCGAGTTGGTCTTTCTGCTATGGTGACAACAGGTAACTAATATACTAGGGATACCTGGGAAGTCCCTGATGATCGCTGTAGGCTGAACCATTGTCTGGCATGTGCCAGAAACGCCAGGTGACAGGCTAACAGCCACCTCAAGTCCCTAGTCCAAGTCCTGGGATAGACCTCACATGGACCACCCTTTGCAGGAAGGTGTGCTCTCACGGGAGCTCAACCACCCCCGTGGCTCTGCACCTTAGGGCAGGTGTGTGTCCTGGCCAAGCCTGGCACCCACACTGGGGTATAATAGATAGCAGCTCAGATCTCCACCAGGGCCCTGCGTGCTGGTGGCTGAGCCAGAGGAGGAGCGCGAGCGCAGTGCACAGGGCCCCTCTTGGCAGAGGAAGGGGTTGTCCTGTCCCTGGTTGTCTAAAGCTCAGCTGAGCAGAGAAAGTCGCACTGGATCCTCCCCGAGGGCAGTGACTCACCAGCCTAAGGTCCTCATGCACTCACCCATGATGCTGGGGTGGGTCAGCAGGTGCCGCTCGACTTCCAAGGCGCTAACCTTATAGCCTCCGGTCTTGATGATATCCACTGATGTCCGGCCCCGGATCCAGTACTTGCCATCCTTGAACACAGCAGTGTCTCCTGGAAAAGGGGCCTCTGTGACACCCTTGGACAGCCTAGGAGCCTCTGGTCACTAGAAGGCAAACCTTGCAGCTCCCAGAAGTCACTAAGAGAGCTCTGGGGGTTGGTGCACAACCGAGGGCCTGTCTGTCCCGGTGGACAGCTCCAACGGGACATGTAGCCACCCCCTCCCCATCTCTACACCACTGTACCCTCTTGCCATGGTCAAGCCACATTGGTCCTGTCTCCCAGCAAGACTGTGATGTGGCCGGAACCAGCTGGGTCCCTGGGGTTTATGAATGTGTCGTAAGCCAGTGTGGGCCCCATTTCTGTCAGTGATTAATAATGACTAGTTATTGGTGGAGTATGTGGCATTTTCAACACACGGCAGCAAGCACAGTGTGCTGGCTTTTATTTTGATTCAGGATAAACTACTCCAGGAAGGCATGAGGGGCCTTCATACGATCCCTATATGGCTATCCGTGGACAAAGGCTATGGTGGATGCCCCACCGGGACCCGGCCCGAGGCTGCCAGGTGCCCTTCCTGCTGCGTCTCAGGCCACAAAATCATTTCCACCCAGCACAGGGTAAAAATGCATGAACCACATGCCTTCCAGCCACCACTGGGGGTCAGGTGCTAGTGGGGACGGGGGTCACTGCCAGCCCCTTTCCCAATGGGAGGGTCCTCCTGCCTGTTTGCACCTGATACCCCTGTCCCCAAGGAGCCACTATGCTTTTTGCCATAAAGAAGGTGGCTGTTCCACCTGCCTTGAGTCTGGAGCCCAACAGAAACATAGGCAGCATGAGGAGCAGGGAGGCGAGAGGATCGGCCAGCATGGGGCCGACTCTAGACGGAGGCCACCTCCCATACTGGCCTCGCAGGTGTTTGTGCAGGTGCGTGCACATGTGAGTCTGTGGGCACACATGTACAGCCAGGACAGTGTGTAGGTGCATGGACATCCCCAGCTGCCTCTGACAGCAGTGCTGAGGACTCATTCTGCACAAGCCCCCCATGCTCTTCGTGGGTTATCAGTGGGAATAAATCACAAACCTGTCATCACACACCATGCTGTCCACCAGCAGTGTCAACCATCACCTGGCCACTCCTCTCGGGACCTGGGGCGTGGGGCGCACACCAGTCTATTAAACAGATGGATGGGGGCCTGGTGGCTCAAGGCTTATTTGCAGGGCTGAGGGCAGGCCGGGCCCCAGGAGCAAGGGCCAGCCCTGGGGAGAGAGCGCCCTGCCCAGCGCAGCACCTCAGCACTGACAAGAGGCAGGGGAGCTCAGGACAGCCTTGGCTGGTTCTGTTTCTGCTGGGCAGGTGCCAGCAGAGGGAGAGGGTGTGGGTGGCACAGCCTGTCCTGAGCCCCAAGGGACTCACTAGGACTGACTCCTGTTTGTACCCTTGGACTGGACAGCCTCACAGTCTTCATGTGGCCCCTCTTAAATGTACCCAATGCCCCCTGTGAGGCCTCCCCTGTCCCATGGGGTTGGGCTACTCACTGTCCACAGTGAGGTGCTGCTGGCATTGGGGGTCCCTGCCGGCCTCCACTCACCTAGAGGCCTAGCACAGCAGAACCAATGCTCTGCTGTGGACATGGCCTCCTCCGCCTGGCCCTGCAAGAGTTGCCTGCTGCCTAGCCTGAGGCACCAATCCTCTCTGCTGGCTATTTCGGGGCAACTCTCCTAGTGCCCTGTGAATTACAGTCCAACCTGGGGGAGCCAGAGGTAAGGAACTCTGCATACGTGGGCTCTTGCCTCAGGGGCCCCCAGAGCTGTACCCCATGGGACCCTGAGAGCAGGCATCTGGCAGTGCTGGCCACTGGATGCTGTGTCTACTCTAGTCTGACCTGCTCTTCAAGGCCACGGCCCATGCATGGGGGATAGGGGGCTTCAGGAGCAGTGAGCACTGAGGACTGGCTGGGTTTGTGGCTCAGGGACCAGGCCGGATGACAGGTGCCAACATCCACCTACCTCAGTGGCCTCTGTGGCAGGGTCACAGCAAGGAAGGAGTGAGAATCAAGCCCCAAAAGGCCCTGAAGGCCCTGGAGCAGACAGTGCTGAGACTCAAGGGATGGAGGGAGGAGCCTGGAGGGCTAAGTTCTGAGGGTTTGTGTTCAACATGTCCCAAGGGCTCCAGGACCATGCGGCAGCTGAGCTGAGGTGGTGCAGGCCAGGCAGAAACACTTCTGGGGCTACCGAGTGGCACCTGGACACACGCGGGGCAGTGCCAGCCATGCCAGGTGCAGGCTGGCCATGCCTCTCTGAGAGGGGTGGACACTGATGATCTTCGTGGTTCACACGCAGCAATGCATCATCTGTACCCTAGGTTAGAATGCTTCTTCAAACCACCTCAACTTGGCTTTCTTTTCTGAGTTCCTGTGGGAGATACTGCCCCCCTGCCCATTCACAGAAGCTGCTGTGGGGGCAACCATTGGCCATGGCATGGGTCTGTGCCCCAGGATCATGCTGCTCATGGGTTCCCATGGTTGGCAAGGCCCTGTGTGTCTGCCTGTTCTCAGGGTTCTGACGATGCTGTCTGAGCCCCAGGTGACACATCTGGTCTTGACAAACCTTGGCCATGGAGCCTCAACCTAAATCTCTGCAGCTGGTGTCCTCTGCCCCTGGTGGCAGGGCAAGAATGTGCCGGGCTCTCACAGTACCCTGGTTGGCGCCAAGACTGAGCACTGCCTCTCCATGTGGACAATCAGGTTCCTCCACTCTGTTGAACAGCTGTGCTCACTGCAGGATCTGATGTGGGCCAAAGAGCCCAGGCCTGGATCTCCCACCAGCCCCGCCACGCCTGCCACCATGCTTCTGGAGCTTGGCACATGGTGGCTCTGCAGCTCTGAGCTGTGTCCTTGCTCTTGATGGCATCTGTTGGGAGGGGCATCTTTCTCCAGGCCACTCTGTCCATGGCATCCAGATGCTGAGGAGCTGGCACCCCAGGGTGGTGCTGTGACCATCCTCAGGAAAGTGAGGGTCAGGAGCTCACAGCAAGGGAGGAGATGGGGGCCATGGTGACCACTCCTGCTGGAGGCAGATGCAGCACACGCTCCTTCCTGTCATCACCTGGGCTCTCGGCTGAGAGCTGCATGGCTCCAGGGTCCCTGGTTCTTCTCCGCCTGCTGTGACATGCACCCTGCATCCCAGTCCCCACACACACATGCTGCTCTGGGGGCCTCACGGTGCCTCGTTCTGGCTGCCTCCAGCCTGGCGCCTCTGCTCCCTCTCCTCTCATTCCAAACACAGTGGGACCCTGGAATGTACTGCATCCTGGAGAAGTTATCAGTTGCTCATAACCCAAAAGCTTGCAACCATACCACTGTGGTGACCAATCCCGTCAGATCTCAGAATTGCTAAGCAGGGTTGGGCCTGGTTAGTACTTGGATAGGAGACCGCCTGGGAATACCAGGTGCTGTAGGCTTGGGAGAAGGATCCAGCAACCCACTCCAAAAATCAATCATCCATTGAAAACCCTATGAATAGCAGAGAAGCAGTGACAATACTGTTTTGCCTGTTGTACATAGGGTCGCTATTAGTCAGACACCAACTCCATGGCACCTACCACCACCACCACAACCCAAACAGGCAGAAGGGCAGAGTGGCAAGTGCTCCCGTCCCTCTTGGGGCTTGGGGTCTCTAAGGCTGGGCCTGGAGGGGCTGAGGCGGCGGGAAGTGAGACAGATCTGCACAGGGTTGAGGGGGGGCCCCACCCTCTCAGGGCAACCTGGGTGGCTGTTCTACGAGTAAAGCATGGCTCTGTGGGTAGCAGCCTTAGCAGGAATGGCACTTTTCCTACCCCTGAACATCAGCAGGCCATGAACCAGGCTCAGCCCAGCCACGCCCCAAAGCTCTGCATCCTGCAAAGGAGTCCCTGTCTCCAACTAGCAGCCCTGGAATTCCTGTCTGGGTGGAAGGAGGTGGGTCTTCATCACCCCTGGAAGAGACCCCAGGTCCCTCCTGGGCCCTGCAGCACCTGCCTTGAGACTGTAGCTAGGATTCTCTGCACACTTGTCCTCTGGCTCCTTCCAGCCCAGTCCATGTCGTGCCTCAGCCCCAAGGTACCTTCTCCACCTCCCCCTGGCTGGCACCTCCTCAGGGAGGCCCAGATACCACAGCCTGCGGGGGGTCCCATGCTCATTTGGAAGCGCATGTAAATAAAGGGGCTTCCCTGGAACTTTCCTTCCAATCTTGAGCCTGTCCTTTGGAACTTCACTTAATTTGTGATTTCTGACTTCCCGGTGTGGAGGAACCTTGGCCCCTTGAGGGTAACTTCCTACTTATTCCCAGCCTGCCTGGCTCCTGAGCAGAGGACATCCCCTGCCATGTTCTTGCTACAGGGCAGAATGGGTAGTTTTGTACTTCTGGCTCCAATCCCATCATCAAAGGCCAGAGGTATTGAAGCTAAGGTTTTAACAAAGCGGCAACAGGCCACAGACAGAGGGCAGAGAGGAGGCGTCACAGGGACACGGACCCAGAGCACTGTCAGTGGGGAGTTAGAGACAAGTCTTTACTTTGAAGCGCACATCAGACAAGTTAAATAACTTTTACTTTTTATAACAACGTATTTATCAAACGCATCGATTCCAGATTCAGAGTCTCTGCCAACGTATCTCCTTGGCCTATCTCCTTGGCCTGATATGCGTATTAAGGCAGTTTTGTTCTGACAGATACAGTGTAGCAATCAATAAAATCTTATTACATGAATTTATGTACTACTTTCAAATCCAGTGCTATTTCATGTCTCTGCCCTAAACTGGAACTGCAAATAAATCTCTCCAATATGCAGAATCCAATTTTCTGGATATATGGGTAGAGTAGACAGTAGACGGCCTTCCCCAGGAGGCCTCAACAGGGAGATTGTACTGGTCAGGACCCACTCCTGGCTGGTTGATATTAACCTTGCAAATGATAGAATACCATCTGTTTTGCCAAGGACCTAAGGCAATGCCCCAGGTCTGGCATAAGGCTAGGCATCTGCAGGCCGCCCCCAGGACATATCTTACACTTGGGCTCCTGGTCCTTGAAGCTCTGGGGGATCCCAGGGCCACCAGCTACTGAAGTTGCTCTGCCATATCTGCCTAGGGCCCTTCCTTTCCCTCAGCAGCCTCAGCCCCACCCAAAAGTTTCCACTTTATGTCAAGAACCACATGAGCCCAGAAAAGTGCCCTGTGCAGGCTGGGGAGAGGCAGCCACGGGTGGGTTCACAGCAGAGGCTCCGGATGCCCCGGGTGGTGAGATGAGGGCTTCGAGCAGCAGTGACCGTCTCAGGGCGGTGGAGCCCAGGTCCCCCAGCAGGTCCCACGGTGCCCACCCACCCAACAGGAAGGAGGGGTTGTTCTCTGCTGGACTGAGGGTGTGATGGCTTAGGATGTAGTAGGCTTCTGCACCTGGGCCTTGGATGCATCTAGGCCTACCCAGTGGGCCAGGCCAGGACAGTCCTGAGGGGAAGAGGAAGCCCCAGGGAAGGCTGAGACCAGACACAGTCCCCAGCTGCCAGCTCCATGAGCAACACCAGGGAAACTTGGCAGTGACAAGGCCTGAGCCAGGGCTACCCACAAGGGGCTTCCACAAAAACACGGGGCCCAACAGAGGCTGGCAGAGACCTAAAGAAACAGGGGTCACCCAGGAGTCCAAAGACCTGGGATTGCTCAAACAAGAACAGGATGCCACAAAAAAGTTTAAAAAATTTTTTTGAAAGCCAAAAAGACCTCTTAGCAAACTATAAGCAAACAAAAACTATGTAAAGGGAATGAAAATGTCAGCACAATGACTGGTTGATAAGTCGAGGCAGTCTCCCAGAGAGCAGACCAAGAAGATGTGAAGCCACTGGCGATTAGCAGGGAAGATGAAAAGAAGAGACTCAACCCTGGATGCTTGACGAAGAAAACAGAGACTTTAGCATGTGAGCAACATGATGGGATATGGCTGTGGATGGATAATTCTGCAGTTCCTGGCCTCCACTCCCAGAGTGCTAGCTGGATGGAGGATCCAGAGCACCCAGGCGGCTGTTGCTCAGACCTCCGGATGCCAGGGATGAAGGGAAGGTTCCTCATAATTGAGAGAAGCATCAGGAACCACCTGCTACAGCACCAGCAAGCCAGGAAGCCAGAAGTGACCTGGGGATGGCCAGCCATGCTGTCCACCAGGGCCAGGGCAGAAGAGGCATACAAGTTCTCAAAGATCTAGCACTGCACTCAGGATGTCACAAGGAAAGTGGTCCCCGCCCTGAGGTGTGGGAGCCCCAGGAACAGGAGCAGAGGCTGTGCGAGGCGGGTGGCCCAGAGGGGTAGGTCCATCTGCCCCGTGGGGCTCCTCAGCAGGCGGAAGAGAACTGCCGAGACCTTCCTGGCTCAGGGAAACGAGAAAAGGGAGGGAACTGTGGTGCTGATGTATGCAGCCCCCAGTGGGAATCCCTAACCTCAACCAGAGCAGTCGCCACATGTGGACCGAACAGAGCCGGCACAGCATTACAGGAGGCTGAGCCTCACCCTGCCTGGCCCAAGTGCCAGCAGAGACTGCCCCTGACTTGTTCTTGACTCTGATGGCTGTGTCTGAGCCAGGGTCTCCTGGAGAACAGCAGGGCTGGGCAGCGGGCATTACCAGTCTGTTTTATCATCTGTATGTTCGCTCATGGTTCTCTGACTTTCCTCATTTCCCCAGGCCAGACCTTCCTTTCCCAGGAAAGTCTTGGCATTCCTCACTGCCGTAGGTGACAGTCACACAGCAGGAAAAGACCAGGAAGCCAAGGGTCTGAGGTGAAGACACACGCTGGCTTTCATCTGCTGTGAGGCACTGTCAGCACCATTTAAGAGTCCAGGGGAAAACCACGAGAACTTAACTTGCAACAACACTTCTGGTTGTCACATAGATACAAACTTCAGCAGCTTTCCAATATCCAATGAAAGTCACTCAGAATGCACTAGAAATAGCAAACGCAGCTACACAGTAGTTCTTAGTACTAAACCTAACAAAACATGCATAGAAGCTCATGGAGAGCTCAGCGCACTATTGAGCAACGCAGAGACCAGCAGGGTCTGGGCCCAGGCTGGGGTGCAGACCAAGGGTGTCCATCCTCTTGCCTGGCCAACACAGGGCGAGGGTGGATGGTGCCCTCACCAGGTGGGGCTGCCCCTCCCAGGCTGGGCAGGGGCCTCTGTGAGTCCCAGGCCTCCATGGAGACCTGCATTATAGGTGGGGCACCTGTCTGGAGGACTGATACCTGAGGATCCCATCTCCTCTCGGGCTTCGACACACCCTGCCATGCGGGCACGTGGCCCTTCCAGTGGGCACACTGGTGCAAACCAGTTCCTTGGAAAGGTGTGAAGATGAGGTTCACTCCCCAGACCAGCTCTCAGGCTGAGTCTCCTGCAGGCTGACAATCGCCCACAGTTCCTATGGGGAGCACATAGCAAAGGTCAACAGGTTGTATTGGAAACCCATCTGCTGCCGAGTGTTGAAGGTGTTTTGCAGCCTTGGCCTTTCCCAGGGCCTGAGATGGCCCGGTGTAGACCACCAGGGACCAACAGAGGCCCTGAAAGCCAGCCACATATAACAGGGCCCGGCACACACACTGGGGCCTGAAAACTGCAGGCAGGGACAGCCACACATGGAAAACTCACAGCCCTGTGTTCTGCCACACAATACAGCACCAGGCGGGTCGATGGCTTCTGCAGGGAGCAGAGTCCCTGCTCTCAGGGCAGGGTGGGCTTCTGCCTCCTGCCCCTGCTGGCCCTGGGGCTGGGGTGTCTCTAAAGAGCATCACCCTTGGCTTCCTACCTTGCTGGGGTATCACCAACACTATGTATTAATTGGACATCATGGTCTCCAAGCCCTTACCCACCCTGCTGGTGGGATACTGGCCACCAGTGCTGGCTGCCCCAGAGAAAAGCTGCTGTTATGCTCTCCACGGGATGCCCAGCTGCCTGCCTGCCTGGTTTGGGTGCGGAGAGTCTGGGGGAGCCATTCTGGTTCCTCTTTGTGGTGCCACCAGGACCCCTGCAGGCCTTGTGGGTGCTCCTCACCAGCTCTCAGGGCAGAAATGGGCCGTGCGCAGGACAGAGGTAGTGGAGCAGTGGGTGTCAGGGTGGTTGTCCTCTCCTTGCACCTAGTCCCAGAGGGCTGCTCTGGAGGAGCTGGTCAAATGGGATTTTTTTTTTTTTCAAGACAGGGTCTCCCTGTATAGCTGTAGTGGACTGTAACTTGCTCTGTAGCCCAGGCTGGTCTTGAACTTGTGTCACACTCCTGCCTCAGGTCCTGAGTGCTGGGATGACAGGACAGTGCCCCCATGCCTGGCTTACATGGCATCTTTCCCTGCTCTCCTGCTATGACAGAACCTGCGTGTCAGGAGGAGCCGGCCAGGAAAGGGTTAAGTTTAATTTACCCTGATTTCTATTTAATATCATGCTCTCCCCGCAGGAGTGGCAGCTGCGAGCTGATTGTGTGCTCTCATTACGCAGTCTGTATCACTAATGGCCTGTGACAAAGGCTTGCCGGCTTTCAGGGCTCACCCCCCGAGAGCCAATTAAACACACACACTCCCTTCCTGTTTGCAGAACATTACAATGAAATTAAACTGAATTTCAAAATCATTTTCTCCTGAAGACATCTCTTTACAATAATTAATGCATGCTACTCCTTTTCGCTGAAAGGCCCACCAAGAGCGCCTGCAGCCACCCTGGGGCTCCATGAGCTCCAGCATCGGCAAAACCACAGGGTTTGTTCGATCCCTGTGCTTTTAAAGGGAAAAATGGCAGCTTTTTATCTACTTTTTACCTGCGCGGTGATCACAAAGCAAGCCAGGTTTCCAACAGGGGCTGCTAAGAGCAAGACTCGCTCAAAGCCATGCTCCTTATGTGCCGCATCTGAGGGACAACAGCGGGGAGGTTTGTCTCCATGAGACAGCTGGCACAAGTGGGATGCTTAAGAGGGACCACCAGGCAGGCGTCACAGACCGAGGGGACCCATGCACATCACCTCGCACCCAGGTCCCCAGCCCTGACCTTGTGACACCTTGGCAGAGTAGCACCTACAGAGCCCATGGGTGTGCTCAGAGGCACAGCCTCTGCTCGGGGGCTCATGGGAGGTCCACTCTGCACACCTCCGATGCCCCGCATGGCTGCTACCAGGGCAGACTGGCTGCCCCTGCCCACCTGTGGGGTGTCTTTGTGGCCCCTTCTTGCCCTCAGGGCCTGGATACCTCTGACCTCTGCTGCAAGGAGAAGAGGGCAACTGCAGGGCTGTGGGTCCACAAGAGGATACACAGTGGGCTGGACCAGCACGCCTGGCCCCAAGTGCCACGAGGAGGAGGGAGCGGAACAGAGCTGCCAGGCCCTGATGCCTCTCCTGCCCTTCCAGGCGAGGGTCTACCTGGCAAGCTCAGGCCCTCTCTGATGAGGCTGGGCAAATGACCCCACTGCTTATGGATCACGCTGGCCCAAGCTGGCTTAGACAACATGTGCTTCCAGCACCTCTTGGGGCCACCAGGCTGAGGGCCACACTGGGTGAGGCCACAGGCCACCTCTCTCCTCAACCTCTTCTCTCTGAGATGCCCCAGGAAACCACCATGGTGCCCACCTCCCAGGCACATGGCTTCCTCCAGGCTCTGTTTCCCATGGAACACAGAATAAGCCACCTCTGTCATCATGCACCAGCAAGGTACAGCATATGAAAACACACTTCTTTTTGGAAAATATTATCTTAAGAATTATAAGATAAGGCACCGTCACATGAAAATTTTATAAATAAATGGGGACAAAATGACAAATCACCCAGGGTCTCCCCATCTTAGATCAGGAACTCATGTTCTATGTGTCCTTCTGGATGAAAATGTGCCAGTAAATAAACACAGATGCACATTTAGATGCTGCCAGTGTCTGCGGTGCCATCTGGCAGGACACAGGGTCCTGTGGCCAGGCTGGGGGAGGGGAGGGAGTAGCTCCTCTGATCAGGCTTGCTGTGTCTCAGGAGAGCAGAGGCTCAGGCAGGCCTACAGCCCACTCGGGGTGCTGCTGGCTGGCCTGTCCCCAGCTAGGTCTACACATATCACATGCTCTACCAGCAGGCTCATAGCAGAACAGCTTGTGGAACCACATGGGCTGATGACCAATTTGAAACAGATACACTGACCTCTGACCCTGGGATGGAGAGGGAAGTTACAGAGCAAGGATGTGGCTGGTGGGGGCAGGAGGGGCAGTGAGGGCCTATGAGGACAAAGTGTGGTGGACCTGGGAGGTAAGGGGTCCTGACTCCAATGTGGCAGCGAGACCACCAGGAAGGCGTGCATGGCCCCAGCCAGGCTGTGCGGAGAGGCTGCCTGGCAGAGAGGCAGCTGGGACACGGGGCTCCTCCTGCAGGAGGCGGGCCTTAGGATGCTTCTGGTGGCTGTCAGGAGGCTGGGACACTCAGTGGGCCTCTAACCCACCTCTGCCCTCCGTGGAAGAGTCTGGAATCCACAGGCTCAGAGGCACCAACTTAGCCTAATCCTGGGGTGGCAGCATCGCCCCACCCCTACCTTCCCTGACACGGCACCATCCACACCGCAGGGCTGGGTCCTACCTGTTCTAAACCAGCCATCCGAGGTGAAAGCGTTTTTAGTTTCCTCTGGTTTATCCCAGTATTCTCGAAACACAGAAGGGCCCCTGACAAGCAGCTCCCCTTCCTTCTCTTCGAAGCCTGGGGTCACCTGCAGAAGGTGGGAGAGACATATGGTCAGAGCAGGGCACACTCTTCCGAGCCTCGCGCTCTCCACCACCCCCATGGGGCCCTCACCAGCAGCCTCTGCCTGTCCCATGGATGAAATACTTCCTGAAGTGAGACAATCAGTTGGAAACATTTGAAAGCGCAATCTCTGGCAGACAGAACTTGATCGTGCCAGAGCCAGGCCTTCTTCCACTGTCCTCGGCTCCAGCCCTGGGCTACATCACCTCATGAATCCTCAAATGTGTAAAGCCGGTGCTGTTTCCATATTCTCCAGACTGAGGATGTCCCTGGCCCAAGGTCCAAAAGCTATTCCCTGATCCCACCTCTCAGACAAGCCACGGAACACTGGCCCAGGGCCAACCAAGCAGACAGGAGCTGCCGACACCCCACAGGGCCTCCCGCAAGTTATGGCTTTGCTCAAAGCAGCTAAATGAAGGGCTCTTGGTTTGTCTAGAACCTGTGGTCACTCTGGCACTCACGGACACTGTGTGTCACAGACACCTCCCTCCTGTTGGTGGCAATGCTGTGTAAACAAGCCTGCCACACCGTAGCTGTGTAAGGTCAGCCCGTCAACCACATATAGCACCTAACACCTGAAAACGGCAATAAGTGACTGTGGTCCTGGCTTATGAATTCACTGGTAGGCAGGCTCTCAGGAGGTAATGAGAGGAGGGTGTGCCAGGGGAGGTGACAGCTCTGTGAGTGTCGCTGCCCTAAAGATCTGCCAGTGGGGCAAGCTGGGGAAGTGGAAGATAGTGATCTTGATGATGCTGACCCTCCAGGCCTCAGTAATGTGTATTTGTCTGGGTTTTTAACAAAAACCTTTAAAAATTAAAAAAAAAATAGAAAAATGCTTATTGACTAAGGATATAAAAAAAGAAAATACATTAAGTGTTATTACAAAAGTTTCAAAAATATATTTTAAAGTTTATAAAGAAGCTGTGACATGTCTTTTGACCAGTACCTCGCTGTCCACCTCAACCATCCACTCAGCCTCTACTCTGCTCTTCTATGACATCAGCTTTTTATGGTTCCACAAGTGAGGCTGTCTGGTATTAGCTTTTCTGTACCTGGCTGAGCTCATTTAACATAATGTCCTCCAGTTCCATCCATGTTGCCACAAATGATAGCATCTTTGTTTTGAGATAGGGTCTCCCTATGTAGCCCAGGCTGGCCTGGAATTCTGGATCCTCCTGCCCTAGCCTCCTAGGTGCTGGGACTGGAGGTGTGTGTACCACTACACCTGGCACTTTCCTCTCTTTTTAAAGGTAGAATAGTATTCCCTTGTGTATATATACCACCTTCCTTTATCTAGTGCTCCACTGATGGACACTTGGGTTGAGTACATTTCTTGGGTGCTGTGAATATTGCTACAAAGAAGATGGGTATGCAGGTGTCTCTTTGGGATGTTGATTCTATTTTGTTTGGATATATACCCAATAGTGAGATTGCTGGAATACATGGTAGTTCTATGTAATTTCTTTGAGAAACTTCCATACTGTTTTTCTATAATAGCTAATAATGTACTAACCGTCTTACCAGTGTGCCAGGGTTCCCACTTCATTAGATCTTCACTAGCATTTCTTTTTCCTTTTTTTTTTTTTTTTTTTTTGGTAATAGCCATTCTAACAGGTGTGAAGTGGTATCTCATTTTGGTATTAATTTGCAATTCCTTAGCTGGGATGCACTTATAATCTCAGTGACTCAGGTGGCGAAGGCAGGATTGTAAATTTGAGGCCAGAGGCAGCCAGTGTAACTTAGTGAGATCCTGACTCAAGATAAAAAGTAAAAAATGGGTTGGGGATGCAGCTCAGTGGTAGAATATTTGCAAAGTATGTGTGAGGGTTCAACACCCTAGTGCTGCACAAAAAATTTTTTAAATTGCATTTCCTTGATGAATAGTGATATGGAAAGAATAGCACTTTCTCATACACTTGTTGGCCCTCTGTATGTCTTCTTTTGAGAAATGTCTGATCAGGTCTTTTGCTCATTTTTAATAGGGTTGTTTTCTTGCTATTGAGTTGAGTTTCCTATATATTTTACATATTAATCCTTATCAGAGGCCTGGTTTAGAGACGTGCTCTGCTCTGCAGGCTGTGTCCTCACTCTGTGGACTGCTCCCTTTGTTGTGCAGAGCTTTTTAAGTTTGGTGTGATCCTATCTGCTTAGAGAGAGAGGAACCTGATCCCCAGGGAACAGTCAGGACTGAGTCAGCTGCACAGGATCAGGTCAGCAGGCCAGAGGGCTAAGTAGTAGGAGACGTGCTGGGGCCCCTGAAAGCCCTGGCTCTCCTAAGCACCCCTTTAAGGGCATCTGGGAGGCAGACCTGTGCCAGGAGAAAAGAGGAGCACTGAAAAGCTAAGCTACCTGCAGACACTCACACAGCCAGTAGGGAGGCAAGTGACCTACTCCTCTATTGGAAGATCCCCTGCTGGGTGCCATCCCATTTCCTAACTGGCCCTTATAAAGAAGGGGTGGATTTCCGCATTTCAGAAGGAGTACGCAGCCTGGTGACGGGCTGCTGTGTCTGAAGTTAATGCCATTATGTAAGGGATGCCCAGGCCAGTTCCCCAGTGTCTGCCCTGCTGCAGGTTCGGTGCAACAGTTGGTGGCACACCAGTGACAGATGGTAGCAATGAGGGAGTAGGAAAAGGAAGCAGAGAGGATGGAGAGGCTGGTGGCCACAGGGAGGGATGGCAAGGACAGCACAGTCTGCTGTCCAGAGTGACAGCTTGCATATGGAGAACAGCGTAATTAATTTTTTTAAGGGGGAAATAAAGAGAAGCGAACTTGCTGCAGCCGTGGTTGCCTGCCCCAGCCCACCCTCCTGGTCTCTGCATCCTCAGCAAGAGGAGATGGTTCTGTTTAAGGGCCCTGGTGATAGGGTGGCATTATACACAGCTGTGTAGCCATTTATCCGCTGATAGAACCCTATTGTTACTGGCTGGTGTTTGGCTCTCATGTAAGTGAGCAATTTGAAAAAAATAATAATAAGAAGAAAGAAAGAAACAATGCCTGATGCGCTCACAGAGTTTACCGCGGGAGCCAGCTGGGGAGCCATGGCACATGAAATATGCATCAGAGTCAACAGAGCAGGCGAGTGCAGTGGGGGAGTTAACCCCTCCATGCAGAGGAGAAGCAGGCCTGGGAGCTGCCTGGGAGCCTCTGCCCAGAGGAAACTGGGAAGGTGCAATGACTTCAGAGGGAGTTGCAACCTCAGGAGAAGGGACAGGAGAGAGTTCTACCACCTGACCTCCCATCAAAGCTGGAAGACTCAGGAAGCTGGACACAGATAGGTAGACACTTGGCACATGGTGACAAAGACACAGTGCCCGGGGATGTTGGTTACAAGGCCACGGGTTCTAAGACAGGACAAGGACACAGATGGTCTCACTGCACGAGGGCCACCTGTGGGGGCCCCTGTCAGGGTGCAGCTGTTCCTAACCATGGCAGTTTCTTTCTGAAGGGCCAAGAAGTCGCATACTGGTTCCCTTTTGAAGGACAGAGGAACCTCTTCTCATTTTAAACAAGATTGTGCACAAAGGTTGCTTTCCAGAGAAGAGGGACTCAGCATGCAGCTCTTACCTCCGCCTGTTTAACTGCACCTTATTGTCTCAGGGACAAATGCCCAGGGCCCATGGAGCTCATGTGACCATAAAAGGTTATTAGGCTGGTGACAAGAACTGAGATCCTAAGTCAGCATGCTGTGCGAGGACCCTGCTACCAAGAGGATCCTTGATTTTAAAGTGGCCGAGAGAGAAATCTAGAGTGAAGAGTCACAGGTCTCTTTCCTAGGGAACAAATGTGCTCCTGTCGATGTCTTCAAGGCCACACAGGGAAGGGCTGAACAGCAGGTCTCAGAGGCATCAGCAGGCTGACAAGGATGGTTCAAGTCATTGTCAAATGAATGCAGGGAAGTGGTGACCATAGCAAACCTCCCGCTGTCCCGTCCTGATGGACTCAGAGGCAGGGAGGCTTCTGATCCTCCACATGTAAGTAGCACATGACCACTCCTAACAGGGAGCACCATGAGATATTTGGGGGGGGGGGACCAAGTGATAAGCTCTGTGCTTTCAGCTTTACAATGCTGGAGATTGGATCCAGGACCTCATGCACACTAGGCAAGCATCCTGCCACTGAGCTACACCCCAGCCCAGAGGGATGAGTTTTGAATGTAGATCATCTGACCTTGTCAGAATGCCACAGCACCAACACACGCTCACGTGAAGCAGTGCCCACCTTTGGAGCATTCTCAGGATCCCACAGTACATGAGGGCTTATCGACAAAGGGCCCACCCAGTTTCCACATCAGCCACAGCTGGCCCTGGGCTGGGGGCAGGGCGTTGGCCCTTCACAAAGGCAGGGCCTGTGTGGGACTGCATGCTCTAGGAAGAATTCGGGGAAATGAGCGCAGAGACTGTGTAGATGGCGGCCTGTGTGCAGAGGTGGAAAATGCCCTCCAGAAGGTGGTAGAGGTGAGCCTTGGACACCCCAACAGGCAGGCTGACCACTGTCCACAGGAAGGAAGTACAGAGGTGCCTATGTGCTGTCCATGGACCTGGCACCCTCAGACCACCAGCTCAGGGCTGCTGTCTGCCTACAGCGGCTCTACAGGCCTGGTCCTCATGCCACACACACAGACACTGGGCACAACAGGCGCTGCCTACCACTGGCCAGAAGTGAGGCTGCAACCGGGGATAAAGAGCCAACGTTCACAGTCGTGCTCTTGGGGATTAACCTCATGAGCAAATGCTTTAGGATCTACAACTAAGTGTGAAAAACAAAGCGAGAAAGGCCTACAAACTCAGCTCAAAATCACGAGAAGAAGCAGGTTCTGTGAACACGCATGCCAAGGAACCCCACGGTGACCATCACTAGGCACGAGGCCAGGCTTCCTGGAGATGGGATGGGATGTCGGAGGCGGGTCATCTTCCAGCAGGGTGATGAGGGACGCAGATTGTCAGCGCTGAGGCTTCGAGCCTGGGGGCAGCTCTGCCTTGGCGGGACCCAGACCCCTGGGCCAGGGGCTCTCAGTGCACCTGCCTGCCTGCTCATACACACTTTCCTCTCCCCGCGCAACTTCCCTCTGCTGAGGTGCTGCAGTGTGGCCCTGTGTCTCTCAACTCAGGTGCCAGGGCCTGGCAACCACCTGCCTGTGAAGTCATGAGGCAGAGTTCAAGGACTGTCCTCCTGTGACGCCTAAAGCCCAGCCTGGCTCAAACAGAGGAGGAGGAACAAGAGACTTCACTCCATGGGGTCCAGACATAACCGCCGACCCAGCACACACTCACGATGCTCCTTGAGCAGCAGCTGTGCAGAGCAGCCCTGGGCCACGGCAGGGTGAGGGGCCACTGTAGACAGCTGAGTGCAAGAGTGAGCCAGGCTCGCTTGGTGTGGACTGCTGGAGAGAGCAGGCTCCTAGCCCAGGCAGCACCTGGCTCCCTGCAAGTGTGGCAGAACCTGGGGAGGCTCAGAGAGGGTGTTGGGAGGCAGGTCTGCGCCTTTGGGTGGGGAATGTACTCTGTACAGAGACATTTGGCCTCCGGTGGAGATGGCTCCAGGCCCGGACTGAACTGGGAATGCTCCAGAAGAGGCAGCCTGCAGATCTCAGCTCTACACCAATGCTCCGCCCAGGAGGTACCTCATGTTCCTGTGGCCTCTCTCAGAGTCTCTCAGCGGCCCTAAGTGTAAGCCTGTCCTCTGTCAAGATGCCCTGGGTGTGGGCCTGTCCCATGTTTCTATTCTAAGCATGCCTCAGGAAAAAGCCCTGTATAGACAGGAACAACTAAAGCATGTAGGCAGGAGCACGACCAGGTGGAGCCAGCAGCTTGCCACTGCAGGTGTGAGGCAGTTCAAGTTTAATTTAAGGCAGAAATGTTCCCACCCCCGCCCCACCCCCTTCTCTGACATTTCTTCCACTTCCTGCAGAACAGGTGCTCCTGAGGCCAAGCTCCCCCCAACCCCCCACAGAGGACAAAGGAGAGGGCAGGGCCAATCTGAACCCAGTGCCCATCCTCTGACTTGAAGCACCTCCATGCACCCCTCCTCTGCTGATGGAGTGTGTCCCTGACCTGAAAACCATGGGCACTGTCCCATCACTGTGGTGAGGGCCCTACCAGCCAAGCCTGGGGTAGGCAGGTGATCTGGTGTGAGTTAAGCATGGGGACCCCAGAGCAAGGAAAGGCTGGTGTGTGTAGATACCCTAATACACAGGGTGTAATAAGGCCCAGGTGAGGGTGGTCAGGGGCTGACCTGAGGGGACAGGGCTCCCCAAGGGCAGGTGATGAGAGGCATTCAGCCTAGGGCAGCACCAGGAGGGTGGGCTGTAGGAAGCCAACGCACACGGCTGCAGGGACCAGGGGTCAAGAGCCCCCCAGACTGCCCAGGAGAGCAAGTCCTGAGGACAAGAGCTTAAAGAAGCACACGGGCAGCCCCAGGCCAGGTGAGGGGCACTGCTGACCCTCCATGCCTGCAGGTGGAGTGAGCGGGGCTTTTCTAGGAAGCTGAACACTGACTTCCTGTCCTTATTCTGAGACTTTCCACAAATGTAACCTCAGAGCTGCTGCATCCCACTCACTCCCTGGAGCATTAGCAAGTCAGAGGTGGAGGCCAAGGTCAGCAGGGTGGCACTGCCCACAGCCACTGAGGGTAGGCCACGCGGACCTGCCTCAGCCTTACCGGAGTGGTGTTCCATGAAGAGCTGGGAGACTGGCCAGCAAAGCAGAGTGGCAGGGAAGGAAGCAGTTCGAGGGAGGACTCTTGATCTAACCGTCCTCAGGACAGCAGCACTAGTCACGTGTGGCACCCAGCACCAGTATCAGCCTCAGAGAAAGTAATCTCCTTTCGGGTCAAAATCCCATTTTCCACGAATCCCTAGGCTTCTCTGTGACTGAGGTCCCTTACAATCGGCAGACTCTTAACTGTTAAAATCCTCACTGAAAGAAGACCAGGTCCTTCTCTTGCTAACCCCTGCGAAGTTCAGAGTGACATACGGAAATGAGAGTGGTCACTTAGGTGTGGGGCTCTGTGCCAGCGCCAACACCACCTGTTCACTATTCCCAATATGATCTGCCTGCAAGGATCGCTGCTGTGCTGCCCCAGCCTTCTGCTCAGCAAGGCACTAATGACCCCCTGGAGACTGCCCATGAACAGGGCTGTGGGGAGGAGCTGGGCAGAGTGCATAGGAGCAGCACCAGCCTGGCTCAGGTCCCCTCCAACCACTGTCCTGGGAGCAGGTAGAGAACACTCATGGATAAGGCCTGAAAACCTGACCTGAGCCCTCTGTCGTGCTGTCTCCATGGTAGGGGCAAACCTCAGAGGAAAGCAGATGACCTCCCAACCTGCATGACCTGTGGGTCCAACTCCACGGTCTTACCTTGGTCCCCTTCTCATTTCCCTCTGCGTGGATGGCGTAGGGGCCACCCTCCCTCTGTGGACCTTCAGAGACAATGCGCACCTCCACTCCTGGCAGTGGGGTCCCCACAGAACCTGCGGGGTAAACATGAGAGAAAAGAGGTGGGAGGTGGAAGGATTTGGGTGCTGGCTGGGCTTCCATATGTGCAAAGGACACACGGGAGTCAGAGCTGGAAGGAAACTGGTGTTCTGTGACTGAGATGTACGTGCAGAGAGGCCAGTAGAGGCGTGCTTGCACTTGGCCAGTGTTATGGAGACAGCCACTGGGGACGCTCACTGTGGGCCACATATCTGGCTGAGGGATCTCAGGCGGCTCCAGGACTACCACATCAGGCCCTTTGCTACACTTGCCTGGCCAAGGACAGATGGCACCCCAGCGAGACGACCTAAGGGCTACTGGCAACCAGGGGATGGGTTTGTGAAGGGCCAGGCTAAAGCAGGCCGCTAGTGCCCCACCAGGAGGGGCCGAGGCAGGGTCCACAGGGCAGGTAGCGCACCCAGCATTGCCATGAACGTTCTAGGCACCTATGGTTTGCTCAGCGTGGTGGGCTGTGCCCCGCTGCTGGAATTATACTTTCCACTGCAAAAGTGAGGCAGAGCCTGGGCGGGCCACTTCCTGGAGGTCCTGCACACACCTGGGCCGCATGTGCCTGGCTACCCAGTACAGGTGGTGCTGAAGCCTTGATGCTCTGCCATTGGCCTGACGCCCAGCAGGTCGCCAAAGGCTGGGTTCAGTGGTCCTGGTGCACAAAGCATCAGCACTGGCGTGTGCATTCACAGGATCAGGCCGAGGACAGCAATGTTACCATACACAGGGCTTGAGGCCACTGTAGAGTTCACCCTATAGTTCCAGGGCTTTTATATTTTATTTATAGTACTGGGGGCTTGGGCCACTGCGCCCAGCTCCCCCTGACACTTTTATTTTTTGAGACAGGGTCTTGTTAAGTTGTGTAGGCTGCCTCTGGCTCCAAGGCCATGAGTCTCCTGCCTCACTTAGTCTCCTGAGTCATTGGGATGATAGATGTGCATTACAGCATCCAGCACCAGGACCTTTATCTTCAGTGCCACAATCAATGGGGCTCTATTAGGGGACAAAAGTCTCCCAGAAGGCAACTTAATGGCCCCTCTACAGTCACTCAGCCTCCTAGGCCCAGGCTCCTAGCAAGGTCTGTCACACTGGCCTTGTTTTAGGGAGAAGTGCTCAGTGCTCGTGGGCAGTCCTCCATGCCTAGGATCCTGCTGTGGCAGCTGGAAGGTGTGTGGAGTGGGCAGTGCCCCAGGAGTGCAGACGCCTCAGCCAGGAGCTGGTAGCACCAACCCAACAGCTCAGCCATGCCCCTCTTTACAACCTGAGACTTCCAAATTGAGGCAAACAGGTGCAGCGCAATCCATCATTTCACAACGCTCAGCTCAGGGCACCCGAGGACCTGCATTGCTCCATGGCCCCTGCTGCCCTCCTGCTCCAAAGCTGCTTCATCACGTGAGAAACGATGATGGCAGCGTCAGCCCCCGCACCTCACCCCAGGCTTCTGCTGATCTGCTTTCTGTCTCTCTGGAGTTCTATGCTCTGGATGTTTCATGTGAATGGAACCATCCAACCATGGCCTCCCAGACCCAGGACATCGACACAGCCAGGCATGCAGCCAGGGTCTGTGTCCTAGACGGTGTTGGATCCAGCCCAGCTCTCAGTTCACTGTCCTTGCTGACACTCAGCAGGGTAGAAACAGCTGCCACTCAGCCCCTCACAGGTTCCCAGGTGACCTCAGGGTCCCTGTCTCCTCCCAGTTAAATAACCCCATTGCTGTGCTGAGTCCCTCTGTGGTGCTGAGGTGGCCCCTGTTCTCGAGATCACCTGGGCCTCTCTGCCCCTTCTGGGTATCACATCTGCTAAGGACCAATCCACCCATGGCAGCTCTGGGCCCTGCAGACCGATCTCTGCCAATGTGCCTGCTCTCAGATGGTGGCCTCTGCTCCTATCTCATCTTAGACATCGGCAGCCGACCTAGGCTCCTGCTCCCTTGTGCCTGCAGCCTCTAACTGGTGATCTGAGTGTGTAGGAAAAGCATAGGATCAAAGGCCTTAGTGAGGGAGGCAGTGAGCAGACGGAGCAGAGGGGATGCTGCAAGAGCCCTCGTCCACACCCACAGGAATGCTGAACCTTGGCAAGTGTAGAGCTGGAAGGCGGCCAGCATGACTTCTGAGGAGCACCCAACCCTCGACTGATGTGTCACCCTCCAAGACCAGACGACTTCTCAGAGTCCCTGCCAGACACACAGAGCACCCTGAGTGTGACTTCAGCAGCCAGATGTACTGATCCCCTCAGAGACCTCCACCAGCTCCAGTGCAGAATCCTCTGCAGGTCCACCCACCCTGAGAAGGACACGTCTGCTCAAGCCTGCTCTCTGACCCTGTTCCTTCTGATTCCTATCCAAGCCATGGTGTGATGCCTCAGTGGCACTGCCTGACACATGCCCCTGAGCTCCATGGCCAGCAGGCTGTGAGCTATGCTCTAGGCCCTGAAAGCACAGGAGGAGTCTGGGCTGAGCTGAGCCTGCCCCAGAGCTGCCCTCAAGTGGGAAGGTGCTGCGTTCCACACAAACGGCCATCAGTGGCACTGAACAGGCCCTAAGGTGTGTCATGGACAGGGCCCCTCCTGGGCCAGGGTGGATGGTGGCACTAGCTGCAGGCAGGAAGTGGTGACACCTTCGTTCTTCCAATGTCCTGTTGCCCTTTAGGACATGGTCAGCTCTTCCCAGATGAGAAACTGACCTTTGGCCTCTGTCCCAGCCCCTGTAGACATGTGGCCTCTCTGCATGCCTGGGTCTCAGAGATGGGACTCAGGTGACAAGGTCCTGGAGCCTGTCAACACTGGGGCCTCTGCAGGGGCTCTTAGCACCTCTGATAGCAGCCCCAATTAGAGTGATTAGGCCCAGCAAGAGCTCTCAGGCATGAATTATTCATCTCCCTTCATAGAAACCTAAGAGGAGGCAGGGAGCCAGCAGGGCCAGCCACACAGCCAAGCTCTTCCTTCACACATCTTTGCTCCCGACTGGGCTGACCTTACCCTCTGAGCCCTCAGGTTCCAGAATTCAAATGCAGCCCAGTGGTGGTCTGGGCCCCACCAAGCACAGGAATAACCCTGAGCTCTGCAGGCAGAAGGAAGAGCTGGCTAGAGAGGACTCCTGGCTGTATCCCAAGCATGGAGGAGCCAAGGGCCAAGATGAAAGCCTGGAGACTTTGGGTAAAACACACCAGTGGCCTAGAGGCCACAGCTGCCAAGGACACGAAGGCAGAAGCCACTGGAAACCAAGGAAGAGCAAAGTGGGAGCAAAGAGCCCTTACCCTCCTCTCTAGGAGAGCCAGCCAGCTATCCTCCAGAGCTTTCATGAGGACTTCTGAATTTCACTTTCCAGGCTACTTTGCTTATTTTTTCCCAAACCAGAAAACTGGGCTGCACTGGGCTACTAAGGCTGACCTGTGCCCCTCTGGTGATTTTGAGACCAGAACAAGTCACGGGTATCCATCTGACTCTGTTCTGAAGAGCAGCTGTTCCCTGCCTCCCACAGTCTATGAGGCTGACTGCAGTCAGTCACTCAAGTCTGAAGAATTTCTAGTAGAGCATTTGCTCTGTGTGCTCTGAAACCCTGGGTTTGGTCCCCAGCACAACAAAAATGGGCAAAGGACCTGCCAGCCCACCCCTGAAACAATCAGCCATTGAAAACCCTACAAATAGCAGAGAAGCACTGACAGTGCCCAGCTTGGCATTGTCGGGGAGTGCTTTGTTCTGTTGTTCATAGTATCACTTATGAGTTGGACCCGACTCAATAGCACCTAACAATAACAACAACTTCTTGTCTAATAAACTGAGTTTCAGTGTCGCTATTCCCCCTTCTTCAGTCAACAGGAGGCCAAAAAAGGCAGGGACAGTCAGGGTCCCTTGGGCTCTTATCCACTCACCTGGGAATGTGATTCCACCTCTGGGAGGGTGGCCTCCACCTGGGCTTCTGGCCTGCTCCTGAATGCCCTCTGGTGTGGAAAGTCCCCCGCAGCCTCAGCATGGACTGTGCCATGTGGCCTGATGTGCATGTGCATGACCTCATGTGCATGGTCCTGCATTGCCTCTGCTAACTCTTTCCTGTCATGGCCCTGGCCTTTGCTCCTCACCTTAGTATTCAGTCTTGTTATTAAGGCCAGGGAGGGCACCGTCCATCCTGTCTCTCTCCAAATTTGAGCTCTGTCCTACCATGGTGCTCCCACGAGCATGACATGGTCTGTCCAGAGGTAAGAGTCTTCCCTGACACTCGGAGTCATGTGACTGTGGATGGCTAGTGACTTCCCTGCCTTGCGCCCTGGTGTGCAATGAGTCAAGGCCCCAACAAGGACGCACACACCCCACTGCTGTTTGATGAGCAGCCTAGGTCTCCAAAAGACTCAACTCGGTCAGTTCTGCACTCAGGGAACTCATCTTGCCCATGTGCTTCTGCTTCCCAAGAAAGAGGAGACAGAGCAGGAGCCTCCTGCTGCCTCCTCCCCACTCAGAGGCATCGGTCTTACTGCCCCTCTAGAGTGTGGGCAGACTGGGACTTCTTGGGCTGCAAAAAGCACTGCACTCACGTTCTGATCAGCACCTCACTCCAGGGACACTAACTTGGCTGAATGGCAGCCTTTTGAATGGTCATTGTGGCTACCAGGAAGGATGTGGAGGATAGACTCAGGGTGCCCTCTCATCTGGGCTTGAACCTCCCTCTACATCCAGCAGACAGCTTTAGCTGTGGCAGGAAGAGCTGGTGCAGACCCAGATCTGGGGCATAGTGGTTATCACAGGCACGTGGCGAGGGGATTGGGAGATCAGGGCAGCTCAACATTGATGGTAGTTTCCAGAGGTTTGAAGCTGCGATCTATTTCTGTTGCTCACATCCCATTTTGTATCTTTGCTTATTTGTTTTTCAGTTCTAGAGGATTGAACCCCGGGTCTTGTGAATGGTATGCAAGTGCTCCACCACTGAGCTGCACCCCTAGACCCTTCTTTTTCCTCTTTAGATAGGGTCTGCTAAGTTATTCAAGCTGCCTCTGACCTCAAACTTGTGACCCTCCTGTCTCCGCCTCCCAAGTAGCTGGTATGACAGGCCTGCACAACAGTGCCCAACTCACTGGCCTTTCACAACATGCCTAACTCCACCTCTGCTGCCTCTGGCCCCCGCAGGAGGTCTTGCTGTCTGGCTGTCCCACTGGCAGCTCTCCCAGCCGCAGGGTCTCATCGTTCTGGGCCACGTCATCTCAGGATGCCCACAAAACAGTAACCTCCCTGCACACTCAAATCCTCTCTGCAGGAGGGTGGGGTGCCACCATGTGCTGATGCACAGAGAAAGGCAAACGAACTAGAAGAGCCAGAACACCTTTGAGAAGGACAAGGCTGGAACTACCTGCCTTCGAGACTTACTGTAAAATCACACGGGGAGCAAACCCGGCATGAAATGAGGTTGGACATCACCAGGCACTAGAGAAATGCGAACTAAAGATGGTACCATCACAGCTCCATGACAATGACATAGCAGCCGACAGTCTCTAGGCTCCTGAGGACATGGGTGATTGTGTCTCACCCATTCCTGGAGGAAGCAGAGAGGTATGGGCATCCTGGAGCATAGTAGCAATTTCAAATGACTCAGGAAGCCCACTTCCCTGAGGGCTAAGCAACACAGAAGCTTTTGCTCCTCAGGAAAACCAGTGATGATGTTCATAACAAGCCACTGCCCCAAGCTAGAAAGAGACCAAAGGGCCTTTGGCTAGTGGCCAGGCTCACAGGTGGCACCTCTGCACCACAGACACTTGGCAATAGAAGGGAACAAGCTGCTGACGTGGACGCACATGGACACACACACACAGAGATGTAGATGCACACCAATTTGCAGATATGCTCCCAAGCCGGGGGGGCTAGTGTGACCCTGCGGAACAGCAAAGCCACAGAGGCACCCCAGGACTGTAGCTGCTGCCTAAGATGGAGGTGCTGACCACAGGTAGGGGACTGCTCCCAGCTGGCTGGGGCTCCACCCGAAGGCACTGGCCACCCACTTGAGCTCTGGGGTGACTTGCAGGGCCAGGATGAAGCACCTGTCTGTCTGCACCTCCTCCCTGGCTCAGCAGCCCATAGCAGAGGGTAGCATTCTCCACACCCTCTTGTCCAAGTGCAGGTGGACCAGGACTAGGGGCCCCTACGGGGCTCAGAGAAGCAGGGTAAGAAAATGGCTGTGGGGCTGCTTATACCTGGCACTCGAGCCGCACTCAGGGGGTTGGACAGGGCCATGCCGATCTCGGTCATGCCATAGCGCTCCAGCAGTGTGTGGCCCGTGGCGCTCTTCCACTTCTCCAGCACAGGCACAGGCAGGGCGGCTGAGCCTGATACCATCAGCCTAGGTAGGACAAACACAGAGACTGAGCTCTGCAGGCTCGGCCCTTGCTATAGACACAGTTCCTTACGCATGAGAGAGAACAGGTGGCATGAAATCTTCCTCTTTCATTATCACTATATTTTAAATTCATGCTAAACATGAGTTTGGCTAAAACTTTGTTTTTTGAGATGAGTTTGTTGGGTATGTTTTAGAATGTAAACAGATCTCCCACAGAAATTTAATTAAGATAAAATAATATCTTTAGGGCCTCTGATAGCACTCTTTGCAAATAATTACTACACTACTCACCAACAGTCCTGAACAGTAGCAATGGCAAGAGGATGGTGGGGATGGTGCTGCTCAGCTCAAGGGTGAAAGGCCCCAGGTCAGGATGGTGGCGACAGTCTAAATAACATGCTGCTCTCTCCTATAGCAGCCCACGGAAGCAACACGTGCAGAACAGGAGCTGTATCTGTGTGTCTTCTAAATGCAGAGGTGGGCACCAGCTGCTGCTTCCTGCAGGAACGTGCTGTTGACACAAGCCCCTCGCTGTCTAAATCAGAGAGGTCTGTTGCCTCTGCTACTGATTGTCTTTCACCCATCACGATTGCACCTGTGGTTCTTTGGATTTGGTTGAATCTATTGACCTTTCCCTGGCTCTGGTTGTCCTGGGAGGTTCAGGCAGCAGGGCTAGGCAGGTGGCCTGAGCAGCACCATCAGAAACAGGGTTCTGGTTTCCTCAAAGTGTGTTTATAGAAAAGGAGAAAAGGAATGGCAGATGGAGAACTACGATGCTAGCAGATAGTTGTTGGTGTTAGGTGCCGTTGAGTTGAATCCGACTCATGACAACCCTCATAGGGTTTTCAATGGCTGCTTGTGTTGGGAGTGGGCTGCCAATCCTTCTCCCATTTTTGCGGTGCTGAGAAATGAACTTGGGTCCTCAGAGAATGTGAAGCAGCACGCTACCAACTGATCTAAACCCAAGGTTCTACTTCCTGTGTTTTTCTTGAGGTCCAGGAGCCCACAATAGGGCATTCACAGAGGCCATGGGACATGCACATAAGTCACAGCTGGACCTTAAAACTCAAGGTGGCTTCGCAGTTCTGTTAGCCAGCCTTGGTCCACTCCCTGTGGGTGACATTACCTCACCTTTCACACTTCAGCATGACATTGGGAAGAAACCACATCTGCATGTTCATAAAAACTTCATGCCTCCAAGTAGCTCAAAGGACTGAGCTCATCACTCTGCAGAAAGCCACCTGGCCAGGAGGTTGGGGCAAAAGCAGGGCAACAAGAAGGCAGTGGGGACCCCCACCAGGGAGGCCCAGATAGCCAATACTGGCACAGAGAATCCAAATGCGTGGTCAGAGTGGACCTGAGGAGAGGGTCAGTTCATTGTCCTCACCCTCACCTTCCCCCTACTACAGGGAGGGGACAGACAGGGTCAGAAGACAGAGTGAGATGGAGAGACAGAGATCCCAAAGGTAGACAGAGATGAAGATGTAGACAACAGAGAGAACAGAGATTGAGACAGAGAACAGAGTATAGGACACAGATACAAACGGCAATAGAGATGCACAGTGCGTCATTAATGGGGAAGGAGAAACAATGCCCCTAAAACAGCAGAGCTGATTCACTAAGATGAGTGATACCTGTTGATCACTGAGCCTTCCTGGATGGGAAAGCGGGCTCTTTCACATTTACCTAATTTTTTCTTCACAAACTGCACGCACAAAATCCTGGACGTGAGGCTGGGTAAAATGCCTATCGTAGTAATCCATCAACTTGCTATATACCGTGGGCACTGCCATAAATACATTAATCCGTGGAGTTTCAGAACTTAACAGCTTTTCCCAAACCTAAGGAGAGAAAAGGAAGCACCCAGTAAAAAGATCAGTAAACCAATGCACTCAGCAGATACCTACTGCATGTTCTTTGGTTCCAGGCTCATGCTCTTAGCAGAAGTCTTCCCTTACAGGAGGTTACAGGGCCCATCAGGGCGGAGCCTCAAGCCTCTGGCCCATCCCCACAGAGGTCACTCAGTGTGGTGATATCTGTGTCTGTCCTGCGAGGAGCCAGGACTAGGGTTCCAGATCCACAACCAGGAGTGATGTCTGCCTCAGACTTCTCCAGCCTCACCCACAGCTTAGGGTCAAGGACTGCGAATTTCTGAGATTTTACTCTCCTTATAAGCTAACAAGTTGGCCTGCAGTGTCACCTGACCCTGGAACAGACATCTGGGGGCAGAGACACACAAGGCAGCAGCTCCCAAACCCCAGCGCCCGCCCACAGGGTGCAGGAGAGACAGGTGGCTACGCAGTGTTAGCAGGGGAGGGTGGGCAGTGAGGAACACATTGCCTGACTCATCTGCAGCCCGAGACCTTTGCTCTACCTGCAGTGTGCTCACTGTGTGCACTCGGATAGTCTGGGATAACAGCTATTAGGGCTTCTGCTCTGATGTGGCTACAGTAGGTCATCGAAGCACTTAGGCTGCTGCAAAGGACAGAGGCCCTAGCATCCAGAGGCAAGGGAGATAGGTCATCCCCAACCAAATCCAGGTTGGGGTGGCCAAGGGCATGGACCAAAGGGGCAGGCTGGGCCCTGACAGGGACAGACAGGACTGTTCTCCACAGAGCCGAAGGCATAATAAAGGAGAGAACTAAATTTGGCCTCCTGAAGGAAGGAGTGGACAGGCAGCACCCTAAAGATCCTCGCAGAGCCAGAGGCCCAACCTTCTCCAGGGGGTTTCCAGGGGGACCTTGCTGGCCCAAGCATGCTTCAACCTGCCGGACATCTACTCAGGCTCCTGACCCAGGGCCAGGGTTCTGTTCCTAACTGACAGGTGAGGAGACAGCCTCTGATCAGCTGGGCTACAGCATCAAGTCATTAAGTGCCAGGGTCAGTGCTGGAACTGGCTCTTTTCCCTCCAAAGCAGGTCATTGACCAGGTGGTCTGGACAGACAGCCCTGCACAGGTGGTGCCACACAGATGGTCAGTGATGTGGGCGCTGGTGCCACCTCCATTCCAAGTGGGCAGTGCTACAGCCCTGCCTCCCCTCTGCCCATCACCAGTAGCAGGAAGGAAGAGAGTGCTGGAAGGGAACGAGGAGAGCTGTGAAACCTCCAGCTGCGCAGTCTCTGTGGAGGACCTGAGAGTAGGTGTAGAGCTAACAAGGGCCCACAGGGCCCGTGTCCTCCTGAACCCTGAGCATGTCACCCATGGGACTGCACAGAGGGTTAAGTGACAGGTCTCAAGATGGGGAGATGATCCTAGACTGTCCTTGGCCTTCTGAGAGAGGTACAGGGAGAGCCAACTGCAGAGAAGGCCAGGGGGCAACCAAGGTACAGACCAGAGATTGGCCACAGGCCCTGGGCACAGAGGCCTCCAGAGGCTAGATGAGCCTCCAGGCAGAACCTCCTCAGACCCCCTCAGACTTTTAACCTCCAGAAGGGAAGACAGCAGATGATATGGTTCCAACCCTCACAGAGGGCACAGAACTCACACGGCCTGTGACCTTGGCCCATGGGTGATGCTGAGACCCGCCCTTGACTCACCACCTGAGGACTGAACTTGGGCAGCATCACACAAGTGGCTCCCACCCAGAGTGGACAGAGCAGCTTGTTGACCACGCCATGGACATGGTGCAGCGGGAGGATGTGGAGGATCACATCGTCTCTCGTCCACGCCCATGTGTGGACTAGCCCGGTCACCTGTAGAAGACACAGCACTGCCTGAGAACACAGGCAAGAAGTTGTAGACCTGGCCCCAGCAGATGAGGCCAGAGAGTCCTGGGCAGGAGGAGGAGGAGGAAATCTGCCCTGTGTCCTTCCTTTTAGCAGCTCCTAAGGGCGATGAGAACTGATTGATCAAGGGTCTCTGGATTTACCCACTCACCCACGTGACAGGGAACACAGACACAAAGAGGTTTTAGAGACACTGGGAGGTGTCCCAAGGGGCTCTGCAAACACTGTGGAAGGCAAAGGTGTGATTCTGGCACTTCTGTCCTCAGCTTGGCCCCTGCCCAGGTCCACAGATGCAGAACATGGCAGGATTCAGGTCTGAAATTGGCCCAGCCCAACACTGCTGCCCTATCTGTGCTAAGTTCTCTGCGATCCCAGCATGTAGTGCTCTCTTCGGTCCTCCACATACCCAGGTCCTGGCGGGTCACTCAGCCCCTAAGTCCCTCTATAGCTGGCACTTAACTCTCCTGTCCCAGCACGTGAGTCTGGGAGTCATGCATCCCAGAGATCCTCTATACTTGCACAGTGATGACAGCTGTGCATGACCCTACTGGACAGTGAGTGAATGAGTTGCCCCTCAGAGCACCTCAGGACCCAAGGGGTCTGGGTGCAACCAATGCCCTGACAGCACTGGGGGCACTGCTGAGCCCACCCAAGCCCACCCTGGCACTCACTGCAGCTGCGATGTTGCGGTGGGTGCTGAGCGCGCCCTTGGGCCTCCCCGTGGTTCCGCTGGTGTAGAAGATCATGGCACCACGGTCTTGCCACTCCCGCTCTGGCACCTGCTCCTCTGTCAGCCCCTCTGCTGCCCCCTGGTAGACAGCAGGTGTGAGAGGCAGGAGCGGGACCCCCAGTCTCATGACCACAGGGCTCAGCAGTTCCACATACTCCTGGCCGGCCAGGACCAGGGAGCTGCGGGAGTCCCGGATGAAGTACTCCAGCTGGGCCTCAGGATGACTCCAGGAGAGAGGGACTGCGATGCTGCCACTCATCCATGAGGCCCACTGGGCAATGACGTAGGAGACATCGTTGGCGCACAGGAAGGCGACCCTCTCCTCTCGGAGGTCCCCGTCCTCACAGCCTCGGAGCCTGCAGATCGCCTGGGACAGATGAAGGCTGCGGTTGTAAAGATCCCTGTAGGTGTGGCAGCCATGTTGGTCAACAAGGGCAATTCTGTCCCCAAAGGCCAGAGCTCGGGTGAACACTGGAGCAGTCCCATCTGTGTGGGTCACTGGGGCCGTGTGAAGGAGGCCACGTCCTCTGGGAGGCTGGGACCAGACCGGGTGGGAGGCTGAGGACCAGACCAGGCGCAAGAAGGGCAGCGTCACACGGGATGTCATTGCCCTCACAGGCATCACACTGGAGCCCTTGGGCAGTACTGGAGAAGAGAACACAGCATGTCAGTCACCTGGTCTGTCCCAGCCCTGCCCATAGCAAGATTTAAAATGCCCTCTGACCAATCCATTGGAAGGTCTGCTGAACTTCCATCAGAAGGGACCATCCCCAAATCCAAAAGGCTAACACTTCTGCAATTCGTCTTTGGAATGTAAGTGCCCAGCATCTCAGCTTTTTACTTCATTTCTTTGGCTTGAGATTTCAAAATATGCAAGATTCTAAAACAAACTAGGCAAAACCAAAGAGAAGTAAATAAAATTCCATGCACTTAAGACAATTCCTGAATAATGGATTTTGGACATCTAAGCCTGGAAAAACACTAGGTAATAGGAGAAGGTACCACAGAAGCTCAAAGATGCCCTCACCAATCTTGGGCACGCCTGGTGACCCTGCCAGCTCAGGGCAGAGCAGGGCAGCTTCTCTCTAGCCTGCCCCAAACAAGGGTCTGGGAAGGCGGCAACAAAGCAGAGGTTTTTTTTTTTTTTTTTTTTTTTTTTGGTGGGGGTGGTTACTGGGGGATTGAACCCAGGGCCTTGCACTTGCATGCTTTGCAAGTGCTATACCAGTGAGCTGCACACCAGCCCAATTTTTTTTTTACTTTTTGAGACAGGGTCTCACTAAATTACACGGACTGCCTCTGGTCTCGAACTTGCAATCCTCCTGCCTCTGCCTCCCAAGCCATTGGGATTACAGGCATGTGCCACCATGCCCAGCTCACAGCAGAGTTTTAAATAAAGCTAGTTCATGAGGCTGCTGAGTGTCAGTTTGTGTCTTTAGACTGAAAGATAACATTTCCCTCTCCCTCTAAAAACATCACTACTAAATAATGACCAAAATAATCAGCAAATGAGAGCTGGCTGGGAGGGATGGGCCACAACTGCCTATTTCACCTAGAAAGCCTCACAGAGCATTCCTACAGGCTCAAGTCCCTTCCAGGGCAGCAGGGGGTAGCCTCCTGTTTCCACTCTGCTTCTTCAGGGGGCTACTGGTAATAGAGGTCAGGAGATCAGCTGTCCCCCTGGGCTCTGAGAACACCTCCTTCTTAGGACTAATAACAATTCTTCCCCTGGTTTAAACCCGTCACTTCAAAAGGCCCTCTTGCCCTGGCCTCTGGTAGTGAGGAGAGGGTAACCTGAACCCTTCAATCCCTCTGTCACCTACCAGGCAACAATCTGTGGCTCTTTGTCAGTGCAGCATCCCCAACTGCAGTTAATGAGACCAGAAGCCCACAACCACCTTAGCAGGTACACAGGCTTGAATAAATGGCCGGATGCAGGTGTCACTGGAGGCAAAGGGCACCACTGTGTTTCCCTGGGGCCACCAGACAGGGCACTGGAACTCTAAACATGATGGAATGCCATAGGACTGTGAAGACAACTGCCCATGGGCTTCTGAGCTGCAGCCCCAGGCTGTGTATCTAACACTTCCCACAAAGGCACTACAGTCGACCTTCCCCAGGGTGGATGCTGTGAGCCCTGTCTCTGTCCTGACAAGCCCAGGAGGGTGACCAGGGCAGGAATGGCCAGGCAGATGATCCCTGCCTCACCTCTCTCCAGTTCCCCCTTCATTTTACCCCCGGCCGTGTACACTGAGGGCCCCTCTGCAGGGTTTGCTTTTCCACATTTAGCATGTTCTCTCTCAAACAAATTTCCACTTTTCTCTCCTTCATTAACTTGCTGGGAGAAAACTAACATATTATTGTCTTTGTATGTACTCAGTCGCTTTGTTCTCCTAATTTAAAAAACAGATTATATACAATGCTTTATCATTATATAACAAAACCAACTCCACAACAATAAAAACTGCTAAAACCAAACTACATTCTGTGCTAGAGCTCCTTGACCAAGGTTTAGCTTCTCCCTCTCCATCTCCTCATTGTGGTTGGCTGGTTTTTCCTCTAGCCTCGGCCTTAGCAGAAGGAATGTCTGACCTGTGGCCAAGACAAGAGGAAAACTTGCACCTTGTAGCTTCTGCACAGAAGCTGAGCTCAGCTCGTGGGCTGCTTGCAGGTTTTGTGTGCACTGGCTCCTCAGTTCTCAAATACACCGGGTCCTGGAGGGCACAATGTTTTTGATGTAAGAGGTAGCATGGGTCCCACGGCTGCTCCATGCTCTGTGTCCACAAGGGCTCAGAGGCAGGTCCTAGACTACTCACACCCTGGACTTCTGCTAGTACAGAGAAGCTGAAGGAACACAAAGAAACAGCAGGGTTTGACCAAGGAAGACAAGAAACGTGAAGCACATGCAATGTGCCAACCTCGGGAAGACAGGGAGCTGGTGCAAAGCAACCCAGGGCAGCTTAGCCCTGCTTCCTTTCCTCACGTCCCACAAATCCCTCTCTATCTGCTTTGCTGGCAAAGAAGCAGAGAACAGGAGAATCTGCAAACAGAAGACTGCCTGGCAGCGTTTCTAGGCTTCGGTCTGAGGCTGGATCCCTGCCAGGGAGAGTGCAAGTGAGGTGTGCCAGGGTGCTCTGGGGAGGAGGTGGCATTTTTTGGGGTGCTAAGGAGCAGAGCACTCAGGCAGGAGTGATATTCAACGGACAGGTGGCAGATGGGCCAAGATGTCTGACATTCCTCTATTTGCTTTACAGGCAGAGGAACAGAAAACAGAGAAACTGCCAACAGAAGAACTGCTGTGTGAGGCACCAGGGGAACCCAACACAATGCCATGTCTGCCACCACCAGAGTGACACAACTCTCCTCTAGATCACCCCAATGAGGGCCATGCGCCTCCAGGAGCTCAGAGAACAGTGCCTGCTGCCCTTCACCCAGGGTAGGAGCCCATCTGGCATCTGGATGACCAGTGCCCTGTACCAAGGTTCTCAGCTTGGACCCTGTACAATGCCAATTCCTGAAGTCCAGCTTTCTGATAAGGGGCTTCCCAAGACAACATCACACACCGACAGCACTCACAGCCACAGGAGGGCAGCCCCAGAGGCCTTGGTCTAAGTGAGGCCAAGGGCTTGCCTTAGCAGTCAGGAAGGTCTTCCACGATCCTTGACCACAGGAATGCAAACCCTTGCTCCCAGAGTCATATTTTAGGAAGCCATCCTAAGGAAGAATCAGAGACACGCATAAAGATGCACATACAGGATCCTCACTCTGGTGTTATTCATAATACTGAAAAGCAGAAATGGAACCAAAGGGTCCAGAAGAGGTCAAAGGAAATCACAGTACACATATATGCACTCAGTGTGGTGTCAGGCAGCCACGCACCCCACTGTGCGGAGTTTGTCCCCTTTTGGCCTCTCCATGAATTTCTGGGTCACCTGTGGGGTGGGAGGCAAAAGAGCTAATAGCACTAGTGGCAGAAGAGCACATGATTTGGAGGAAACAGAGATGGCAAAGGGCACCTAGGGCTGCTGCCTGGATACTCCTCACAGCACAGCTGGAGGACAGGCTGCTGCCCTCTGGGGCCAATCCTGAACCCTGAAGGCTGGTGGCATTCCCACCACTGAGCATCACAGGCAAGATGAACTCCTGGGAAAGATGCAGTCCCAGCTATTATGGGGCCTCATTCGGAGGAGACACCCAGGGCAGGGGGACAGAATGGCCCCTGTCAAGAGGCCAAGTTGCTGAACCTGAAGGATGAGGAGGAACCAGGAAGAACCAGGAAAGAGCATGGAGGATGGGAGACAACGTAAGGCCCCACATGGAAGGCTGCCCTCACACAGGGGTATAGCGCTGCTGGGCCACCTTCCATCCTGCTAAATATGACTACAGCCTCTCCTGAGCACTACTTTATTCTCCCACCAAACATCTGGAAATGGGGTCACTGCCATCAAACTGCCTGCAGCCGTAGCCCTGTGGCATCCGATCCCATCAGATCTCGGAAGCTAAGCAGGGTCGGGCCTGGTTAGTACCTGGATGGGAGACCGCCTGGGAACACCAGAAGCTGTAGGCTTGGGAGAAGGACCTGGCAACCCCCTCCCAAAAATCAATCTGCCATTGAAAACCCTATGAACAGCAGAGAAGCACTGACAATA
>VMDO01000021.1:0-64036 GCA_007922755.1 Pedetes capensis | reverse complement strand
AAGCCATCAAACTGCCCTTAAGCCCTTCAGCTTGAGGCTTGACCTGCCCAATCACACCTCCTTTCAGTACAGAGCTAAATCTTCCAGTTCATGTGGACCAGAGCCTGCCCCAAACAAGCAAATCAAAGTCTACTCGGACATATGGCTGTGCCTCATCCTCCTGAATCCCTCCAGGTGGTGGGACACTAGCTGGTGCTGCAGAGACTTCCACAGTTCACCACTGCCCCTGATCCTGGGGCTCCCCAGCACCCACAGCAGCACAGCAGGAGTGAGGCTGCCACCAAATTCATGCCACTTGGTTGGGGCCTTCCGTCTTCACAGCAGCCTTGCACTCCTGCATTCAGGACTCTGGTCAGCTCAAGGGAAACAGCTGGTCAGAACAAAGTAACAGTGCCCTCAGAGGCTGGGGAAAGGGCAGGGTGTCCTTCTGGATTCAGGGTCACTGAGCGAAGCACCCTCCAACTGCCCTGGGAGGCAAGACCCCTTGGGGTGCTACCACCAGATTCCTGAGTCAGATACCAAGACAGGCTGACCTCTTGGGAGCCCTCCTGCTCCAGAAGGACCATACTATCCCAACAGGATGAGTGCAGAATCAATTTGGCATCACAACTACACAACTGGGTGACTGCTCTTCATCCTGGTCTTCACTTGTGTGGACCTTTGCTTCCCAGCTGTAAGATGGGACAAGACCTGCCCCCAGGTCTTGTGTCAGAGTTACCGCCCTCCCCCATTCCAGTAGAAGACAAAGATTCCCACCCCATGCTTGGCAAGTTGCTCGCCAGAGCTTGAAAACAAAAACGACTTGGTAAGAGCGGCACTTCTTTAAATGAAGGTGGCTGCTTTCTAAATAAGCAAAGGGCACCTGGTCGACTCAACACATCTGACCCACCCGCCCTCCAGACCCCGCATGGAAGTGGACCTCTTAACTGCCTCCTGTCCACAGCCTAGATGAAGGGGCTGGGCACAGGTATACCGCGGCCCTTCTTGCAGTGCAGGACGTTGGACTCAACAAGATTCCCGTAGTCTGGGAACTGTTTTCAAATCTACATTTTTAAGTCACAGGCATTCGCATCGCATTCAGGCGCAGTACATTCAAACGAAAAGAACCCAAAGGGAAGGACATGGTTGAAACCCGCATCCACTGAGGAAGTAAACTGCCATGAAAAGGCCACTGGGAGGGGTGTGCTTACGGCCATCCCAGGCACACGGTCGGTCTACCACAAGGGGTGGCACAAAGCGCGTGACACCGGGCCCTGTGCCCAGCAGTCACGCCGACCGCTTCTGGCTGCGGCCGGGTCGCCCTTGCCACACACTCCAGGGCCCCCGGCCCTCCGCCTCTCCATCCTTCCCCTCCCCGCAGCCTCCTGGGCCCCTGGGGGCCGCGCAGCGCCCGCGCAGACACCGCCACTCTGCTTCCGGCCCCTGCCTGCGGGAGCCGGGCGGGCTTCGAACCTGAACCTGCGAGTGCAGCCGGGCGGAAGTGCGTCCCGCACGCACGGCCCCCCACCCTGCCAGTGGCGCGCCAGCTGCGCCTTGGCTCCCGCACGCGCCGCTCACCTAGTCCCCCGCGGCGCCCTCCCCGGAGGTCAAGCACGGGTCACTGGTGTCAGGGTTAGGCGGGGCCCGGGGGGGGGGGAAGGTCAGGCCGGATGGCTAGGTCGGACCGGAACTGCGTCCTGCACCCAACACCGTCCCCTGGCACGGAATGTCCGTCGTCCTAGTGTGTCCCCGTCGCGCGGCACTGTGGCGGCGGGTTCCGGACTCAAGAGTTCCCGCGCAGAAACTGCCCAGGTGTAAGTGCAAGCTGCCCTCGAGCGTCTGGTAGCTGTCAGCAGGCTCCTCTGTCCAGCCCTCTGGCCTCAACACGGGCTGTGGGCTGCTTGTATTGTGTTAATTTTAAACAATGCTAATTTTAAGCCAATATTAATTTTAATGGGCACAGCAGCCCCGGGCCACACCCCTTCAAACCCAGAGTGACTACGAGCTGGTCAGAAGGCACATTCCTGGTTCTCTACAGCATTCTGCCGCACCCCTGGGGTCTGCGCATTAGACCTCCTGGGTGATTTTAAACAGACCACGGTTGAAATCTCTCCTCAGAGGGCCTTAGGAACTAGGGTAGGCTATTAAACACAAATGTTAAGTGAGGCAGGATAGAAAGATAGAGAAATTTGGGAGACATGGAAAGAGAAAGAGCTTTCACCCCTGGGTGAGAATCAAGAACTTTGACACAACTACCAAGAAAACTGCTATGAGGACTGCCTGCATAGAGATCTTATATTTGAGAGATTTTAAATGAGTAAAATGTTAAACAGCCATAAGCCATGATTGAGGCCCAAATGTATGGAAGCTTTGAGTTGGACCTTGCTTTCCCCTCTGTAGTTCTGTGCTTCTTTGAGACATGCCCAGGCACCTCCCTCATGACTCTCTCCTTAAACCTGTACAGTGCACCTCCTGAGCCACCCTATAATCTCATTTTGTTACAGGGAAGTTCCTCCAACAAAAAAAACCCTACACAATGGAACTTCTTGTTTCATTGGCACCTCCCCAGTCCATGACAGGGGCCTTCCTAGGTGGAACTTGAGGCTCATGTCGCACTAGGCACCCAGAGGTGGGCATCCAGAACTGACATCACATGGGGCATGTCCCAGGTTAAATAAAACTGGAGGGAACTCCCATCCATACATTTCTTTTCTGTCTTGAGAAGTCCACATCCATGTCTTAGATGTGTATCTCTCTCTCTCTCTGAGCACCTGCACTTATTCTAGAACAGGTACCTAATAAACCCTGTGACTTTGTTTCATTCTCTCTGACTCATCCTGAAATGCTTTTCTGCAACGAATCCAAGGACCCGGCTTAAACTGAGTAGAGGTTTCAACCTGGGGAATCCTCAGGCTGGGTGGCAACACTGAGCTGCATCTCTCTGCTGCCCTGCAGGTGACATTAGATGTTTTACTTTCTGCACAATAAAGGAAATCATTGAAAGCCAGGCACGAAAGTCCATTCAGTTGGCAGATTTTTTTCCTAAAATAAGTAAAAATAACATGAAAACACATGCTGGTGCACTGTAAGTACAAATTGCCTTGGAACTGTGCCACACAGTCGGCCCTGTGCCCTGCCTGTGCCCTCCTTTTTCAGCGATGACCGCCAAGGGGCAGCTGGGTGTCTGCAAGAAGACACCATAGGAACCTAGGGATGGGCCTGTGGGAGAAGCAGCTGGGTCTGGAGGATGTTTGTAACCTGGACCATGGCCCAGACCTGAACTTCTGGGGATCTGGTTCCCACCCCACAGGTGTCATTCAAAAAAGACTGGATTCCAAGCCACTACCTCAGGATAGGCCTGGCCTGCTGTCAAAATTCCCTGCCTCCTTCTGAGACCCAGCAGGCTGAATAGCAGAAAGACCAGTGAGAGGCAAGGATAAGGAACAATCATGATGTCTAACTCTGGGACACACACCTTGGGCACCAGGACTTCCATGTGTAAGTGTCTTTCCCTATAGCCCCCACTTCTGGTTCCTGGGGAAGCTGAAGAGCCCAGGCCTGGACATGTGCCTGCCTGGAGAGGGCATAGGCCACCTCCTGTGGTCCTGGGCCTTGGAGCTGTCAAGAGCTGCACAGCTACGAGTAGTGGCATGGGTGAAGGTGGCTGTGGTGACAAGTCTCTGTGAAATAGCCTTCTCCAGTCAGCCTGCAAATAAGCCCAACTGGATTGGTTCCATCCCTGCCTTAGACTTGTGGTTGATACTGCGTGGCCACTCATAAGCATGAGCAGTCAAGAATGAGCAGATATTTGAGGACAACCCCTAGCATGGAACTGTAGGCCAAAACTGCCAGCAAAAACAATGGCAGGGAGGAGGGATTGCCTGGGGAAAAGAACTCCAAAACACCCTGTTAAATGTCCTCAGAGCCAAGGTGCACCAGCCGCTGAGCCAAGAGCAAGATGCTCTGAGAAGGAGTGACTGAGACCCCGAGGGGATCTTGGAGACTAAAAACATGAGCATCCAACTGGAGTCCTCAGTGGAAGGCCTGGAAAACAGCCATGGAAATCTCCCAAGATAGCACGAAATGACTGAGAAGGGACACAAGAGAGGGAAGAAGAAAACCAGTGGCCTGTCAAAAGGTCCAACATGTAGAATAATGAAGTTTCAGGAAGGGAGAGCAGAGAAGACAGGACAGAGGAAGTCACCAGAGACAGCCAGCGAGTTACCAGAGCCAAGGCCGCACAGCACCTGGCACAGTGAGCCAAAGCAGAGGCGCCAACTTAGGGAGCAACAGAGTTGGGGAAACAGCAGTCCCTGCCTCAGAGGGCCACTGTAGGCATGGGGGAGAGTAAGGGGCAGGCCAGGCAAAGCTGCTGACAGACACAGACATCACTGCTCCTCTGTCCTCCCTGTTGATTGTCACCACCAGCCCACAGACAGTGGCCCCAGGACGGTGGCCTGGGGGTGGGTGTGGGATAAATAGGCACTTTTCCTCCAGTAGCCAGACAACAGCATCTGCAGCCTCTGTGAGGGAGGATGGGTCCCACCTGCCCCTCCAGGAGACAGATGGAGCCTCCCCACCCGGCAATGGTGGGTACAGCTCAGGGTGGCCAAGGTGCCCCCATGCCCTCGTCATACCCCAGACACACTCCCACACATCAGACACACGCAGCACACCCTACCTACCCTCATGCCAACATCACCCCCCCCACCTCCCACATGCCCACCAGGCCTCCACCTTCCTGATGGGCAGGTCAGCTTAGACATTAGCAGGCAATATGGAGGAAGAGGGGATTGAAAACGGCTCCTGCCTTTCTGCCACAGTGACAAAGCCATGTGTGTCTCTGAGAACATGGGAAGGACATTTTCAGACGGGTCCCACCCGTATCCAAGCCACTGCACCACTTACAAAACAAAGACCCTAGGCCCATGTCTCATTGGGCACCCAGAGCTGGGCACCCAGGACTGATGTCACACTGAGCATGCCCTCCTTTGAATAAAACTAGGAGAAACAGGCGGCTGCTCTCTTCCATTCTTTCCTTTCTTCTTCACTTGTCCTTTTCTGTTCTCTTCTTTCTCTAGCAACCATGTACGTGCTGCCCCCTTCTCTCGGGCCTGCCATCTTCTTTAAAGTACTCTTTTCCTCTAGAAGCTGCTTGATTTTTCTGTTCTCTGGCTTCTTTACTATACCCTGGGAACTGAAACATCTGCATAAGGATGCAGATTCACCCAGGGAACCCAGTTTATTTCAAGTTCCTTTGCAGATTTACCTAAGCTTCTCCAGGTGCCTCAGTCTTCTGTGTAATTATTTCTTAAGGGCATATTATTTTAGTAAACTGATTCTATACTGTAACTTCTGTGTTGAGTATAAACTCATTTGTATGCCAGATACAAGGAGCAGTGTTTTGCTGCTAGATTCCCAGACCTGCCTCTCTGCTCCCTGCAAATCTCCAGTAACACTGCCACACCACATACCCCCTTCCTCATCCTACCCCTCATGCTCATTACACCCCTTACACCCCCACTTCCTCCCCCCAGTCCTTCCCAGAGGAAATCCTCCTGTCTGGAGCCTCCTGGGAAAATCCTCCCCCAAGTCTGATCCTTGGTACCTCCAGCTTAATGACCCCAAGCTGTGGGGCATCTAGGTGGCATTTTTCCCTTGGGGGGTGTGGCATGGTGTGGCTGGCACCGCTTGCTTGCAAAGGGAGCTCCTGCAAGCTATGGACACGGCACCTTCCCACTGCAGCTCGGGGAGCAGCTGGAAGAGGTACACTGGTACCCTCAGAGCATCAGTAGACTCCTTCCTGGGCAGCAGCTCAGGGGGAGGCTGTGGGCCCTCAACAGCTGCAAGGCCCGGGTTCTGAGCCGGCCCGTGGCTACCTGCCACCCGCTGCTGCTCTGTGCCCACAGGTAGCCGGCCACACTGAACAGGGCTGACCAGAGGCCACAGCAGGAGGACAGGGAGTGAGTGTGCATGATTTCTGGGGAAGATCCAGGAGGCAATGCAGCTTCCTCTAGAGGTCGGTCTGTGCGCAGCCACACCAGCCACCACGTGCTGAGGATTCTCAAGCAGCCTGCATGGGGCCTGGTGGCTAGGAGCCACTTGGGCAGCAGCTCCTGCAGCCTCCTCAGAGGCTCCAGACAAGGCCACGGCCTCGCTTTTATCCCACCTGCAACCACAAAGGAGACCCTGGTCAGGGCCCTAGCTAAGCTGCCTCTGGGTTCCTAACACTCAGAGACTGTGGACAACATTTGTTGTGTCAAGCCACTAAGTCCTGGGGCAGTGTGCACAGTAGCAGAGACTATGAGTTAGGGGCTGTGTGGTGTGGGGCACATTAGCCCCTCTGAGCTTGGTCCTCACCTGAAGGTAAAAAGGCCACCTGCAGCAGATGTCATGAGAGTCCAGTAAGGTCGCCAGTGTCAGGCATGGTGCTAGGGACACAGCAAGGGCTCAGTGCACAATTATCATCACTGTCCTAAGGCGTTGGACAAACCTGTGTCACAGAAGGTGACGTTGAGTTGGTCCTTGAAGGAGAAGTAGGATGGGGACCTGGAGAGATGGGGGTTGTGTGTGTGGGAACATCATGGAGGGGCACAGAGGTGGGAAGGCGGGAGTGGAGCATGTGTCCCTCAACTGAGGGGGAGTGGCAGGCACATGGAAGGCCAGGCTGTGGGTTGGTTGGGGTCATACCAGGAGTGCTGGGATCAGGGGTCCAGAACTTCAATGCAGGGAATCGGGGCCACCGGAGGGCACTGACCCACTGTGGAGGGCTTCAGCAGAGTCCCTGAGACTGTGGCTCCTCTTGGTGAGGCTGCCCCAAACCTCCTGGACAGGCAGGCAGGGTCTGCTGCAGAAATGGAGAGTGAGTGGACATCTGTTGTAGGTTGGGGAGCGGAACTTGAGATAGCAACATGGTTGACACGGGTATCAGTCTGGGGGAACTGGGTGCTGTGGGGTCATTTAGAGGCAGGCGGTAGCTGGGACTAAGGAGAAGGCCTGAGGAGGTGAAGGCCGGTGAGGGCCAGAGATATGGAAAGAAGAAATGTTGGGACTCAAAGAACAGCTGTCACCTCCCTACCCGGCTCCTAGTGGGTGATTTGCAAGGCACATTTTGGTCTAAGTTGGTGGTCCCTGCACAGAGTTCCTGATAGATGCCCTTGATTTACCATGGAGTTATGTGTCAATAAACTTCTTGTAAGTCAAAAGTGTTGTAAGTCAAAATGCACTTAAGCCAGGTATAGTGGGATGCCTCTAATCCCAGCCCTTGAGAGGCTGAGGCAGGAGGATTGCGAGCTTGAGGCCAGCCTGAACTACACAGGCAGACTCTGTCTCAAAACAACAACGAATGTCTTTAATACACCTGACCTAGAAACACCATAGCTTAGCATCCGGCACAATAGGGTGTTGATCCTTTGCTCTCATGAGTGGCTGGGGATGTGACTTACAGCTGCTGCCCAGCATCGCAAAGCAGCATCACGCTGCGTATTGCTAGTCCAGGAAAGATCAAAATTGAGAATTTGCAGCAAATTTCTACTGAATGCTTACTGCTTTCACACCATCTTTAAGTTGAGGACCTCTGCACTGGGTTTTTGTATAGAGCTCCTAAAATGCTATATCTTGTTGTTAGGTGCCATTGAGACCAGTTCAACTTATGGTTACCTTATATACAACAGAATGAAACACTACCTGACAGACACAGTGCCATGCTGGCACTCTTGTTGTGCTTCTCTGCTATTCATAGGATTTTCAATGGCTGACTGTTTCAGGAGTGGGCTGCCAAGTCTTTCTCCCTAGCCTGCAGCATCTGGTGTTCCCAGGAGTTTCCCATCCACGGCCTAACCAGGCTGACTATGCTTAGCGTCTGAGATCAGATAGTATCGGATGCTAGGGTGCTACGGCTACAGACATGACTATCCTAAGTCTGGGTGTCCTAAGTCACCCACATACCCCTGAGCACATCCAGTCCTGAGCACACGTCCCCTTGACCTCACCCAGTCACATCCACATGCCCCCACAACCATGCCCAGCCTCACCCACACTGGCCTCCCTGACCACGTCCAGCCTCACCCACACTATCCCCCCTGGCCACACCCAGCTTCACCCACACTAGCCCCCTGACCACGCTCAGGCTCATGGGTCTGAGGAACAGCTACCTGTATACCAGGGCCTGGATAAACTCCGTTACTCAACTTTTCCTCATTTTTGAGAGGCCAGGTACTGACTGACCTGTTGTTCACATATAAGCAGGCTAACTTTCTCAACATCTCCTTCACAATCTTTATTTTGGGCAATTGCATTTTTAAATTTTCTGTAAATTATGACAAGTGATATATTCACTGGGAGAAGGACCTGGCAGCCCACTCCCCAAATAGTCTACCATGGAAAACCCTATGAATAGCAGAGAAACACTGACAAATATAGTGCCAGGCATGGCATAGTGTCAAGGAGTGTTTCGTTCTGTTGTACATAGGGCCATTATGAGTTGGACCTGACTTGAAGGCACCTAACAACAACAACAACAACAACATATTCACTAGGAAAAAGCCAGATGGAGAAACACAGATAAACACAGAGCATTATCCATGTCTCCACCAGGCCCCAAACCACCTGCAGTCCCTCCAGCTCTCTGATCACCTGGGAGTGCGCGTGCATCGACGGGGCTTGAGTTTGCACAAGTATCACAGGTGTTTGTGAGGATCTTCCCATCTTCTCCTACTTCAGCTTCTCCCTTTACTGCCCAAGGCCCTCATCAAGGGAACATGAATTTGGGGTTTGGTCAGGAGCATATGCTCTGTCTGGGCTTGGAGAAGGTTCTGGGCATGCTCTCAATGTTCCAGAACCTACAAGGACCTGACCCAGTGTTTATACTGTTACCCCAGGGCACACCACCCTGGACAAGGTCCACGGCTGGCCTGTCCCGAAGGTCTAAGTAAACAAAGCTTATCATCAGGGGCCACAGTGTGCACAGGGCAGTGCACGGGGCAGCCCTGGAGGGATGGAGCCCCTGGCGTGGGCATGCTGTGACCACCACCTGTGCACAGAGCACCTTCCCCCATGCAGCCGCAGACTCAAAGCCTCCCAGGGCGGAGTTGTCCATGTGCCAAACACGTGGCTTCCAGCAGCTGCTGCCATCTTGGGGTGGCCGCTCAGGGCTTTGGCTCTCCACCCGTGGCGCAGTGGCACAGCTGCCAGCTCTGTGAGGCAGCTGTGAGAGGCACCCAGTGCTCCCTGCATGGTGCCAGCTGGGATGCAGCCACTGCCACTCCACCAACTACCTGTGGCTGGGGATGTGTTTCCTGGCAACAGGAAATCTGACCTGTTTCCAAATCTGCCATTCACTTCCTGCCTGTTCTTCCTCCCTCCGAGCTCCTCCACTGCCCCTCCTTCCTCTGCCTTCTCCTGAAGCCTCAGCCCTCACCACCCACGTGCCTCTGGTCCCCGTGCCAGACTTGAGGCGCCATCTGTATCATCTGAGCAGTGGCATCTTCCTGTTGCTCATGCCAAGTTGGGGTAGCTGTGGTGCCATCTGTGAGGTCCTATTTGCCGCCTGCTTCCTGGGGTCTCCAAGCCTCGGTTTTGCCCAGGAGAGAGTGGGGCAGCAGCCTGCTGCAAACAGACCCTGAAGCTCTGGGCACCCAGAGGCTGGAGCCCTGGGTTTGGGCTGCCACTGTACCCACAAAAGGGAACTTTAGGAAGCAGTGAGGCTCCTCATGAACCACAGAAAAGTTGGAGCGAAATGGGGAAAACCAGGGAGGTGGCTGACTGAAGGGGCATTCCCGCAAAGAGTGTGGAATGCGCGAACCAGATGGGCCCCTCAGTCTGAGGAAGGAACTCATCCTAACTTGACACTTATTTACAAAGTTTCCCAGACATGGTGCCTTTTGAATAGCTCTCCGCAGCATTCAGAATTGGTGGAGGCAGGAAGACCATGAGTTTAAGGCCATCCTGGGCTGTCTAGCAAGACCTGTCTCAAAACACAAAACAAAACACCCTAAAACAAAAAAATAAAATGCACAAAGTAAAATAAATGCAAAAAATAGCACAAAGACCGTAAGAAAATCCACATTTCCTGTGTCCCTTTCAGAACTTTATGTCTGAGACGCTGCTGCAATAGACCACGGCTGCCTTGAGCCACCCTGCCCTCCTGTAGCCCTGGGGTCATCCCTGCTGCAGAATGGCCAGGAGGCCCTGGGAGACAGTGTGGAGCCCTTCAGGAGGGCACCTTCTGTTTCCCAGGAGTGGGAGGCCCCTCAATCCTGAGGGCCTGATGCTTCCTTCTGTGAAGGGTTCCTGGAGTCTTTGGAAGTGCTGGAGACTTCAGAGAATCCCAGAAGGGGTCTGCCCCCATCCAAGGTGCACCCTTGAGTTTGCCAGAAACAACTCACAGGGCCTCCTGGCTAGGGCTTGTCAGGCTGCACCCTGTTGGAGGGTCCTGACTCTGATCTCCAGTGGGGCTGGAGAGGTGGAATGACTTCCCTCGGCCACACAGCCAATGAAGAGTCCCACTGGGACTGAACCCAGAATCTCCTGGCTCTGTCTAAGGCACACCCTGGGAACTGGGACCCTTGCAGGGTCATTTCTGAGTGTTTTGCCTGGAATCAGGTTGGACTCCGGGAGCAAGAGGCTGCTGAAGGAGGCTCTGTCACCCCACAGGACTCTCTGTCACCACCTCAGGTGCTACTCCCTCTGTTGGGCTAGCTGGGGGGCAGGATGGGTGCACAAGGGCAATCCTAAGTCATGTCTGTTTTGTTAAGTAGCTCATCTCCCAGCACGGGGTGTTGTTATTGGTGATAGATTGTTGGCGTCCAACCGTGGTGTTGAGTGGGCCTTACACCCACGTTGGGCGCCACAATTATGTCAGGGTTTTAGCTCTAGCCCGGCTAACGTTAGGGCTAAACCCTCGACATAACAACGTGGCCGATGTCGGGAAAGAAGGACCTTGGGAGACCTTCAGATGGTTGGAAAAGGACAGGGAAGGTATATTGGGGTGCTCCCCTGAAGGAGGGCAGGGAGCAAGCAGCCCCTATAGAGCAAGGCTCTATCCCTTTAAGTGCTGGCTCTAGGCCTGCAGCATGGAATACTGCAGGCTAAGTGCTGTTACAGCTCAGCCTCAAAGGCACAGCCACAGCTGCTGGTATTCAGTTGAGGTCCGATGGTCTTGACTCTCGCGGCTCACCTTCTTTACCCCCCTCCTTCCCAAGGATGGGAGGAGTTGGGAGGCTCTTCGTGGCTTGCTAGATGCCTTTGGCTCTTCAGGGCCCCTGGGCTTGAACTCGCCGGCTTGCTAGATGGTCTTGCTGGAGTAGGGAGCGCTGGTCCAGGTGATGAGGTTCAGGAGATGGTCAGAGAGGTGAGGATCGGTGGTGCTACAGGGATGGATATGGGGTCCAGGAGGCCTGCTTTTATAGGGTCCTGGAAGGGTCACCTGGTGGGGTTCAGCCAATCAGGGCACACAGCTGGCAGGTACAGGGGGCAAACGGACATAACTGCCAAGTAGAGACAGTTACTGCCTCCAAGGTGGTGAGGGGAGCCAATCAAAATTAAGGTGGTTAAGGCTGGTCAAGCTGGCCGGGGGCCATCTTTGCTCATTCGATGGGAGGGGCTGTTTTGAGTGAGTGAGATGAGCCCTGGGGTCAGCTAGGGGTCAGCCCCTCAAGCTGTTATGAGGGACCCTAGCTGGGAAATATAATTTTAAAAATCCCCAACAATAGATGGCTTAATAGCAAGGCCGGCCATGCTGCAGCCAGGGGCTGCTGCAGCCGGAGGCTCCTGTGGCTCCTTGCTGTGTGTATCAGTCACTTCTGTGCGGCTGTGACCAAAAGGTCTGAGAGAACAACTTAGAGGAGGAAAGGTTTATTTTGCTCACAGTTTCAGAGGGTCCTTCCTGTCCATGGTTGCTTGACCCTGTGCCAGTGGGCACAACATCACAGTGGTGGAGCAGGTAGAAGAGCCTGTTTACCTCATGGTAAACAGAAAGCAGAGGGAAACTGTAACGGGAAGCAGCCAGGGCAAGATCTAGCCCCCAGGGATCGGCCCCCACAAGCCATCTCTTCCAGTCAGGCCCTGCCTTCCACAGTCCCCCCACCTCCCAATAGCCTTTCCGAATCTTGAATCTATCAAGGCATTACTCTGTTCTCTATGTCAGAGCCCTCCTGATCTAATCCTCTCTGGAAACACCCACTCAGACGCACCCAGAAGTGGACCTCCCTGGCCTCCTGAGCAGTTCTCAATCCAATCAAGTTGCCAATCAAGATTAACCATCTCTTGGGACCCTTTGGTTTCTTGGGTCTTCCTTGTTCCTGAGCCTCAAACAAGCTGCACTAGGCCTCATGTCCTCAGTCCTGAGTGTGGCTTTGCTCTGGAGGGGCTTGTCAAGGGTCAGCCAAGAACATCAGGGTCCTCCAGAGCTGGAAGCCCCCAGGGGCTGGGCTCCCCCAGGGGTGGGTGGGAGCTGAGGCTGCACAGTGGGTCTTTCTCACCTGCAGGTAGCAGATGCATATCACGCTCATGCTCACACAGACACACAGTGGGCAGACACGGGTACATACACACTCACACACACTCCTGCATGGGTCCACACACACTGACACAAGCATGCATATGTATGCACATGTTCACATGCATGGTAAACAAATGCATGCCTGCATATGTCTGTCTGTACACACACATCTGTTACACAAATGCATAATTCTCACAACAGCCTGAGGCCCAGGCACTGACATGTGTGCACACTTGTAGACACATGTATGCATGCATTCACATGTACACACAAGAGGACTCACAGATGCTCAGACGTACAAATCCACATATGCACTTGCTCACAATGTCCGCAAGCTCACACGCGTTCACATGTGCGCACACTCACCTGCACAACCAGCACACGCCCCACCCCTCGCCACGGATCCTGGGCTGCCAGCAGTACACAAAGTGAACTTGGTGCTCTGGAGCGAGGGCTGAGCTGCAGTCATGCCAGGTCAGCCAGGAATACCATGTCTCAATCAGGGGTGGTGTCCTCTCCACTGCTCCGCTAGGCTCTACACATCAAGGAGCTCAGTGAGGGACTGGAAGGACCCTCAGGGACTGAGACCCTCAAACCCTCCCTCCTGCAGCCGTGCTAGACCAGACCCTCTTTGTCCATCAGTCTCATGCCAGGCGCCTTTATGCACTCAATGCCTACAGGTCCTAGGGTTAGCGGCTGGACACACTGGTGAGGGACACTGGCCCTGCAGGTCGGTGCTGGTTGGTGGTTAGCAGCAGAGCCACAGGAACACAGGCCTCAGAGCTGGCAGAGCCATGCAGGAGCAGCCTGTGACCCAACTGTCCACACATGGCATGCATCACTGGTCCTGCATGGCCAATCAGTGGCAGTTCCTGCCACTAATGGAACTGTGGTGGTGTGGCCTGTTTAATCCACCCCCCACAACACTGCTGCCAAATTCACCATTTCATCTTCTCCCAGCAAATTTCCTCCTTATTACCAAATTAATTTATGTTTATTTGAGAAAAGCATAAAAGGAAAAATCACCTTTATCTCCAAACACAGAAGGAAACTGTTAACGTTTTGAGATGTGTCTACTCTATTTTCTACAACCACCAATGCCTTTTATAAACATAATTTGGATCATAGAGCAATTCTGTTTTGCCATTTGCCTTTAATATTTCATGAAGTCTTTTGAGGTCTATAAATATTCCTTCCATGGCTGCATTTATCCTTTTCCTTTTCTTTTTATTATTTATTTATTTGGTAGTGCTGGGGATTAAGTCCAGGACCTTTGCATGCCAGGCAATGTGGTCTCATTTTAATGCTGCATAGCATCATGGTGCCCAAGCACCAGAAGCCTGCTATCCCTGGGACAGGTGGCTGTTTCCTGCTTGCAATATTATAAATCGTGGGCCATGCAGCCTCCCTGCCAACAAATCCCAGCTCTCAACTATAATTATTTCCGTAGGATAAATACATTCCTAAAAGTGGAATTGCCAGAACAAAGCATATGAAAATGACTCATGGTTTTTGTGTCTTGCCCAACTGTCCTCCTCCCTGAAGGCAGGACCAGCTACGGTGCTGGAGGGGACTCAGGGGACCCACATGCCTCTCTACCTGGCACGTGGACAGTGCCAGAGGCCTCATCACAGTCTCATTGGTAGGCCTAGGCCTTTCTCAGTTGGAGGAGACAAGGCCCATGGAGCAGCATGTGCAGCCCCCACTGAAAAGGACCCTCTTTGCAGAGGCCCAGGCAGCAGCACCAAGCTCAGGAGGGCAAGTGATGTGAAGGAGAAATACAAGGGACACAGCCAAGATACCCAAGGCTCCCCTTTGGCTCCCAAGAGCCTTGCTTTACTTATCAAGAAATGGAACCACAGCTGCCTCCCGGGACACTGAGGGCTAGAGTGTACTGCAGAGCACCAGGTGGACAGTGAACTGTCTTATAAAGCACTCTGGAAGCTTCATGACACAGAACCTGTGATCTACCACACTGCCTGGGGACTCTGTGTAAGGAAGTGAAGCCATGCTGGCTCCAGCAGCCCTTCAGGGCTTTGCCTTGCATTGCTGTGCAGCAATGAAGGGCACTGTCCACCCGCTAGGTCTGATCTCTACTTTTTTTGACTGGGGAAAGCAGCCCCCCTGGCAGCATGGCCCCTCAGGACGCAGGCCGCCCTGCAGGTTGCCTCTGCTGTGTGGAGTCTGAACGAGTGCCTGGATGAGGTATGTGACAGCGGGGGGTGGGGGTGTTGGTGGTATTGGGTGTTGGTTGGTGCTGTCCCCACACTCTGGGCTTCGGGCTTCAACCACTTTTCTATTCACCCTCCTGCCAGGCCCAAGCTCAGAGCCACTGTCAACAACTCCAGAAGAGAAATGGGGCTCCAGGGGACCAGGGTGCACACAGCCCATGGGTGGGGCTCAGGGCAGGGCCCCACAGGGGCTCCTGAAGTGACAGTTGTCATAGCCGTTGGTTATTGGTGACAGGATAATTCACCACCCCTGCCCAAGCGCTCCATCCACTTGCAGGTTAACTGTCCGCAGGCCCATGGCCTTGCCCAGACCCAAGAAGGTGGGCTGTCCTGCTGGCTGGCTGGGGCAGAAGGGGCTTGACTGGGCCAGCTGTGCTCCAGGTCACCCTCTTCCCTTCTCCTCTCCCTGTGGAGCCCATTCTCAGGGACACTTCCCTGGCCCTTGTTCTTAATTTCAATGCTCCCTAGAGCTCACTTGTCACATGCAGCAGGGCCATCTGGGTGTAATCAATATGACAGCTACACAGCCTAGTCCCTGGCCCCAGTGTTCCAGAGCTGGCTCAGTGCCAGTCTGTCTGCCAAGCAGAATGCACTGCCCTGGCACCCCCTTGCCAGGCCCTGCTGGGCCCTTTTGTGCCTCAGTCTCCCTTCCTGTCTCTTCCAAGGCCTTTCCTACAGAGCTCCCCAGCTCCTAATACCCTTGTGCTGGAGCTGCCACCCGGAGGAGCCTACCAAGGGCGGGGCACTGGCTGGCCTGTGCCCTTTATGCTGCACATGTTGCAAGGCTCAGGCCCAGGAAGACATGGCCTGGGGATAGGAAATGGGGGTGGGGGGCGCTCGTGGGAGCCTCAGGGTGCTCAGCACAGCTCTGGTATGAAAGGCCAGACCAGGATCTACTGAGGGACCAACATCAGTGAAGAACACACTGGGAGCACACGCTGAGCTCTGGCTGGGAGATCTGCATAAAGTTACCCACCTGAAGTTCCCACACCTGGAGAGGGGCTACAGTCTCCTCACCTTACAGTGGATGAAGTGGGGCCGAGACGTCAGGCCTGGACAAGCAGAGTGTGGCCAGGGGAACCCCATGGTGGGAGCCTTTCCCTTTCTGGCCTGTCCCACAGCGCTGGAAGGACTTGGCCTTCGGGAAGGTTGGAGGGAGAGAGCGGCCCCTGCTGGCTGGGCCAGGAATAGCTGCAGCAAGAATGGAACTGGGGGTGCACAGCCTGAGGTGCACAGAGAAGGGGCAGAGCCTGGTTCCACTTCTCACCTTCCGTCTCCAGCAAGGCCCCCACCTCCTCAACCTCTGTTTGCTCATCTGTGAAACAGAATCAACGAGGCACCAACCACACAGGGTGGAAGAGTGGACGAGAAGGTCTGGAGACAGCAGGTGCCTGGCAACTTCATTTCTCTTTCCCTCTGTCCACAGCCCAAGTCAATTGGAAGAGAGAAGCCGGGCAAGGAGCTAGCGGCCAGCACTTGCCTGGCACGTCCAACCTGAGAGTGTCTCACGATGACGGTGATGCGCCACTGGCTCCCACTTCACTCGTCAGGACCGGTAAGCACATGGTGGCCCACCCAGAGCCATGCGGGCCTCAGAGCCTATAGCCTGAGGCAGGTTCAGGTGGCTCTGCCCTCCTCTGGGGCACTGGTCTTGCCAGGCTGGGTCCTCACAGAAAAGAGGGATGGAAGATCCTGTAGATGCCTCAGGCCCCAGGACACCCATGAGACAGAGTAGGGTGGGCTCCTGGCTGGCGTGGGGCTTCTGGAAGACAGATCTGGGCTCTGTGGCTAGGAGAGGGGATCTGGCTGCCAGATGAATGGTCCATTGCCTACAGCTGCAGGAGTGTTGTCCAGGAAGAGAAACTGAGGCGGGCAGGGGTCAGAGCATCACCCAGATCCAGGCTTTGGACCCCGTGTCTAGAATTTTTCCTGCTTTGAGGCAGAGGGACTGGAGGGGGTGGGGTGAGGAGTGAAGGCTGTGTTGCTTGCTGACACGACGGCCTCAGCAAGAGCAGTCAGTGACCAGTCTCTGGGCCTTACCCACATGCTGAGGCCTCCCCTCCATGCATCCAGCAGCCTCAGGTGCCGGCTGAGGAGCCCAACACTTCTAAGGAGTGGGTGGCCCTAAGGGCAGGACCCCTGGGAGAGAGGGAGGGGTCTGGGTGGTGAGGTCCTGAGCCCATGGATGAGGGAAACCTGTGGTCCACAGGATGGCTGGCTCAAGGGCATGGGCCGCAGTTGGAGCCTGGGTCCCTGACAGAACGAATCCCGTTGGTGAGAGCTGATCCCTGAGACCTTATCCTGCTTATATGTGTCCTTAGAGGCACAGCTCAGACTCCACTCCTGCCTTTGGCTGCTTGGCTGGTATTGAAAAAGGACCCCAGACAGGGTGACCTACCAGCAAACAAATTTGTTTCTCACAGATCTGAAGCTGGAAGTCCACGACCCAGGTGCCACGTGGGTGGGTAATGTGAGCGCCCTCTTCTAAGTAGTGGGCAGCTGCCTTCTTGCTGTGTCCTCACAGGGTGGCAAGAAGGACAGCAAGCTCTCTGGGCTCCCTCTCCAAGGGGACTGATCCCGCTCGTGAGGGCTCCACCCTCATCCCTTTGCCACCTACTGAAGTCCCCACCTTTTGACACCACTACACTCAGAGTCAGGGTTCAACCTACAAAGTGTGAGGGGCAAAAACAGTCCATTGCACCTCCGGACAGCTGCAGCACCTTCAGAGGGGCCTCACGCTCTCCTCTGGGTTCAGCCCTGTGCCTCATTTCACAAGGGACCACATGGGGTCTTGGGGCCAGGACAGTGTGGCAACTACGAGCACAGGCTCAACCCAGACTCTGTGGCTCTCAGTCTCTGCCCTGATTCTGATGTCTACTTGCTGTCTTCTTCATATTGTTAGGTGCCGTCAAGTTGGGTCTGACTCATAGCGACTGTATGTACAACAGAATGAAACACTCCCTGACTCTGTGCCAGGCACACAATCTTATTTATCTTTAAGTCCATTGCTGCAGAAGTTCTGTCAATCCATCTAGTTGAGGATCTTCCTTCTCTTTGTCGACCCACCACTATCCCAAACATGTCTTTCTCCAGGGATTGGTCGCTCCTGACTACATGTTCAAAATACGTAAGATGCAGTCTGGCCATCCTTGCTTCCAAGGAGCACTCTGGTTGTACTTCTTCTAGGACAGATCTGTTAGTTCTTTTGGCAGTCCATTGTCTATTCAATATTCATCTCCAGCACCATAATTCAAAAGCATCAAGTCTTCTCATGTCTCCCTTGTTCAATGTCCAGCTTTCACAACCATATGATGTGTCTGAAAATACCATGGCATGAGTCAGGTGCACCTTTGTCTTCCATGTGACATTTTTACTTGTCAACACTTTAAGAGGTCTTTTGCAACAGCTTTTCACAACGCAATGTATCTTTTGATTTCTTCACTGCTGCTTCTGTGGGTGTTGATTGTAGAACTGGCTATCTAGTCTCGAGCAAATCTCTCTGCCTTTCGCTTTCTCCCCCTTTCTCTTTATTTCTTCTCCCTTTTTACTGTTCTAATCTGCAAAGTGGAGATGATCACTGGTTTATGAGAATTAAATGAGTTCATATGTATAAACTGCTAAGAACAATGCTTGTTGCTGCTGTCAGGTGCCGTTGATTCGTGTCGGACTCATAGCGACACCTACAGGGTTTTCAATGGTTGATTATTTTGAGATTTCCTTGGGAGTGGATTGCCACATGCTTCTCCCAAGAACAATGCTTAAGAGAGAGTAAATGCTGTGTTAGATATGATGACCATCACCACAACCATTGTCACTACCACCACCACCACCACCACCATCACCATCAACATCACCACCACCATTACCATCACCTCAACATCACCATCACCACCACCATCCCCATCCCCATCCCCATCACCATCCTCAACAATATCCCCATCACCATCACCATCAATATCACCATCATCATCACCATCACCACCACCATCACCATCATCATCACCATCCCCATCCCCATCCCCATCCCCATCCCCATCACCATCCCCATCACCATCCCCATCACCATCCCCATCAATATCACCATCATCATCACCATCACCACCACCACCACCATCACCATCACCTCAACATGACCATCACCAACACCTGGGTGAGTTTATGGCTCCACTTTCTATCTCCATGGCCTCAGATAAGATGCTGAATTTCTCTGCACCTGATTCTCCTCCTATAAGTGCAGGTAATGATGCCTCCTTCCCAGAGGACTGTGAGGTTTAAAGCGGCTAGCATGGGCCGGGACCCAATAATGCACCCTGAATGGGCACTGGCCCAGTGCACAGCGTCACCTCATTTGACCTTTGCAAAGAGCTAGGAGGGTGGAACTACTGCTAGCCTCCTCTACAGAGGGAGTAAGGGTCAGGAACACAGGGTGCTGTCACCCTCTCAGAGCTGGTGGGCGGTGGAGATGGGAGACTCCCTGGGCCACCTCAGACCTGGACTCATGTCTCTTTCCTGATGATCTCCTGAGACTTGTCCCTCCCCAGCAGCAACTCTTGCTTCTTGGGTGCACACCAGAGCCCCACAGGCTTGTCAAAGAGCTGCTGATGCAGCAGGTCTGCCTGGCGCCCAGACACCAGGACTTCTCTAAGCTCCACAGGGCTTCTCAAGTGCAGCAGCTGGTGAACACCTGTTGAGAACACGCTGAGAACACCTGTGTGAGCTCTGGGTTGAGACTGGGCTGGTTCCTGGGTGGGATGGTGTCCTTGCAGGTCCAGCAGGGGAAAGAGGGGCAGGGGCTACTGGGACACCCTGAAGCTCAGCCTGCAGCCCGGGAGAGGCACAGCACCCTCAGATCCTGAGCAGTGGGTCAGGGGCAGGGCTACCCAGCCAAGGGGTGGCTGCTCTGGGTGGCACCTGCACAAACAAGTCACAGCTGTGGGGCAGTGCTGGCTCATGTCCTCAGGCCCGGGCCGCCTGCCACATGTCTGCTGGGCCCCCTGGCCAGATGGAACCCTGCCAGCACTGTGTTCAGCCCCGTGGCCCCAGGCCCAAGGACACATGTGTTTGTGCACAGATGTAGCACATATCAGGATGGTTACCCTGCACAGTGACAGGCCTGGGGCTTGGTGCTGTGGTGGTGTTGCTAGCATGGCCCATCAGCACCTGGGGCTTTCCCTCGGCTGTTCCTACCTGCCTCTCATCTTGCTTTAGCTGCAAGACTCTGGGAGACTTTCCAGGAAAAAAAAAAAAAAAAAAAACAAATCTAGAAAAAATTCCCACTGAAGAAGCTTCCCTGGGCCCACCCTTGTTTACCCTCCCTCAGCACACATGCCATCTCCATTTCACAGGTGGGCACTGAGGACCAGAGGGGCCCAGGAGCTTGCCCAGAGCCACACAGCAAGCCACAGCAGGGTAGGTGGGGGCTCTGCTCCTGTGCTTCTGTCCAGAACATCGGCAGATGCCTATGCCGCTCTATAAATATTTGCTAATGGTGTTGATAAGGCTGGCGGCCCCTAGTCCATGTGTGGTGGATGGAGCACCCCTACAGGGCCAGGCAGGCCCCCCTCCATTGAGTCTGAATTGTAAATTTGATCAAAGCTGGTTGAGGAGGTGTCTTATTTGGCCAGCATAGCAATTAAGTTTGTAAAGTGTGGCCTTCTTTGGGCAGGGCATGGCCTCTCTCTTCGCTTCCTTCCTTGTCTCTGGTCCACACTGACCACTCCCCTCCTCTGTCCCTGCCACAGGCTGTGGTGGCAGGTTTAGGGATGGGAGCCAGATAAAGACAGGGGGAGTGCCCCCTCTTTGCCCTTCCTGACTCGGGTGAGTCCCAAGGCATTTCCTGCTCACCTGCTGTATGGTGAGCTCAGGCTTGTGGGGACACAGTCACAGTCACTTTTGCAGAGGTGGGCCTGCTGATGGGGGCATCTGGTGTGAGGGCCTTCCTGGGACGGAGACAGGAGCTGCTGGCTGGAGCACCATTCCCAGGAGCTTTGGGCTTATGCCCCTCCATCCCACTCAGAGCCATCCAGTAATAACCTCAGTGACCAGGGAGATCTGGATTCTGGGTTCAGCTGCACAGAGTCCAAGTGCTCACCAGTGCTCTTGGGGCCTCAGTTTCCCTTCTGTTGAAATATAGCTTTGGAGGACATCCATATTTTTTTCATTTTTTAACACATATATATCCCTTTAAGCCATCCTTCCCCTCCTCAAATTTCTTTCATGGAAGTCTAATATTCACTTACTCCAAACAATATTGGCCAGGAATATGTAAATGGAGCAATTTGAGTTCCTGGGGGATGGGAGTGTTCATGACTATCCCCCAATGCATCTTAAGAGGCCACAGAACCCCCATCTCTAGGGACCCCTCTTTGAGAAAACCTGGACTGGACCGATATCAGACCCTCCCAGCTGGGCCTGGGTCTGCATGTGCTCTGCCCCCCACCATGAGCTGGGGTACTGAGCAGGGGCAAGGAGGTCCTGCTGGGCAGCCACTCAGACTCCAGGTGCAGGTCCACCGGCCCTGGAACATGGCTGACCCTGGTTCGATTCCAGCTTTGCTGCTTCTTAGTGCTTCGACCTTGGACAAGTTGCCCTGGATCCTTGTGCCCCTTTTGGACCCCACCTGCAAACCCCACCTGCTGCCTGCCCATGAGTACAGCGGTGTTGGCTTTGTTGCCACCACATCCAGGTGCTACCTTGGTGTGATGTGGGTTGTCAGCTCTGCTGTGCAGGGTCCTTGGCTTTCATCTCTGCTACCCCGCACAGCAAGCAGAGTCTGACCTGGGGGCTGGGCCCAGGAGCCTCTGTGAGGGCCTGTGCTGGTCAAGGCATATGGCTTTGCCATAGCCGTTGCAAGAGGCTTCAGTTTTTACACCATGGCTCTCCTGTTTCATCTCTCTGGGGCCACAGGTGACTGGTGCAGCTAGTCCTGCCTCTATGCTGCTGATTCCTCTCCGGGGTGGGTTGACAATCACACAGCTCCTTGGGGCTGCGCTGGGCAAATGCTCCCTGGATGATGAGACCCTGGCTCTTACCATGTGGACCTCCCAAGGGTAGGCACACAGGGACCTCAAGGGGCCCCATGGCAGGAAAGCCCATCATGCAGACAGAGCCCTAGTGGATGTGCTTGAGGCCCCTCTGATTGGCTGCTATGCCTTGTGGTACCCCAGCCTGTCTGTCTGAGATGCACATTCTCTCTCTTGCTGAAGACACCCAGGATCCACCCCAAGTACCTAGGCAGCTTCAAAGACTGGCCACAGGCCAGACGTGGTTATCTGCCTGTGTACCCAAGGCCCCTTGCCCACCATGCCCATGTCAGACGGAGTGATTTCACTTCCTGGTCCCCTGAGTGGGTGGCACCCAGCGCTTCGAGCAGAACATCCTGACGCCCACACACTGTGCACTTCTGCTCTGGAGCAGCTGGGCCGGGCTCTGGGAGCTCAGGCCCCCAGAGTCAGATGATGACTGGCCTTGGTACACAGCCGGGCTGGGGACAACACCTCTGCCCTGGGCCTGGCTGCGGCTGGAGCCCTGGAGGCCTCATCCCTGGAGTGTAGGACAAACTGCAGAGTGGACTCATGGTCCCTTGGTAACTCCCTATGGGTGATAGCCAGGCCTGAGGCTCCTCGCCATTCCCAGCTCTGCGACACCCTCTTCAGCACAAGGCAGAGCGGGTCTTCATGTTCATGTTCATGGCTGTGGGGGAGCAAGATGCTTCTAGAAGAAGGGCCAGCATGGCCTGGCTAAGGCAGAGTCTCTTGAGGGCTTGGCCCTGGCCATCCTCAGGCCTGCAGCCTTCGGGTCCTGGCTGCTGGAAGGAGAGGGCACAGGACAAAGGAAACTCTCCCAGGGGTGAGGCCGAGGTCCAGGCAGGGGCAGCAAGGATTTGCAGGGTGACTGGCTGAAGGGACCTGGAGAAAGCACCAGACAGGGCAGGCATTTCAGGGGAACTGTGCAGCATCTCCGTGAAGGTCTGCGCAGTTGAGAGAGCTGGGGTCACAAGACACAGAGCATCTTCTCCAGGGCCTCCCACAGCCTAGCCAAGGGGTCCTCACTCCTGCGAGAGGAAGCTGCCCCTTGGCAGGAGGGCTGTATCCCCTGGGAAAGCAGCTGCTCCCACCAGCAGATGGGAGCCTGCGGTTCAGAGGAGCCCAGGCAGCCTGGACAGCAGTCTTGGACTCCAACAGTGTGGCGCTCTACTGACTGTACCTTCTCTGAGGCCAGCAGAATCCCTGGTGGCCGAGGGGCAGCTGGGGCTTCCCACAGAGTGCCCTGGACACAGCCCTGTGTGCACCGAGCTGGGCTGACTTCATCCCTTCCCATTCCCTCATGGAGCCCATGGCCTCTGGGTCAGTCTTGAAGCTTTGGGGTACCCTTCCTTGTCCCTTCCTGCAGGCCATCTCTGGTGACATGTGGCCCTCACCAGCTGCCCTGCTGTCCCTGGTCTAAGGTGGGTGGGTGGGGGAGGCCAGGATCTCGGCTCCTGTGAAGACCTGCCCACATTTCCGGGTCCCCTTGGGTGTCTAGCAGGGTGGTGGGGTGGCTGGGAAACTCCCATGGTCAGCTGCCCCTGCCTGGCCTCCCTTCCTCTTTCCTCTGACCACACCTGGGGGCCACAGCCCTGTGGGCTCTGTTGCTATCTCAGCCTCTTCTTGTCCAGGCCTCCTGGTCTCCATGATGCCCCAGTGCCCCAAGACAGGCCCCAAGGAGTGGCCCCTGGTATGGAGACCCTCTGAGACCCTGCTGCTCATGGTGCAGAGGAGGAGGCCGAGGCCGGAGTGCAGAGGACACCTGGCTCCCACCACACAAGCCACTGTGCCCCTGCAGAGCCAGGCCTGGGGTGGCTGCAACGCCCGACAAGGCCAAGGGCACCAGGCCTCTGGCACAGTGGGCAGTGCGAGGGAGGAGCAGAGGGACCCACAGCCTCTGGCCTCCGCAAGCCCTGGCCACCCCATTCATGTGGTGGGGCATCAATGCCACAGCCACAGACCTTGGACATCTCCCCCACCCCTGCCTGACCCCTGGCAAGTGGGTGGGCTGAGACTTCAGAGGTGAGGCTTCGGAGGGAAGCAGGGCTGTGAGCTCAGATTTCAGCACCGGGGAAGGCTGAGGCAGGAGGATCACAGTTTTGAGGTCAGAGGCAGCCTGTGCAACTTAGCTAGACTCTGTTTCAAAATAAAAAATATAAAAGAGAAGAGGGGCACATCTGTAGTCCCAGCACTCAGGAGGCTGAGGCAGGAGGATTACACAAGTTCCAGGCCAGTCTGGGGTATAGGGTAAGACCTTGTCTCAAAAAACAATAAAATAAAATCCAACAAAATAAAAACCAGTAAAGTAAAATTAATACAAAAGGGGCTCGGAGGGCTGCTGAGTGGCAGAGTGCTTGCCTAACATGTGCAAGGCCCTGGATTCAAAACCTAGTATGGAAAAATCAAAATAAGGAGCAGGCAGATCAGCCTGATGTGAGGGGCTGCTCTGATTTGGTCCCTGTGGAGCCCTGACTTACAGCCAGGCAGCTGTAGGGGATGCCTCTGGAAAAGAGGAAGATGCCAGGGCTGGGACCCTTGGTGACTGGGGGGCTGGCACAGGAGGATGGTACCTGCCTGAGGACCATCAGTAAGCCAGAGTCATGGCACTGTCCTGGAGTCACCTCACAGCTTCCAGGCACAGCTGGACTCCAGGTGTTGATGATGGCCACAGGTTCCTCGAGGTCCCCACCTCCAGGGCTGGTGTGGAGTCATGGCTACCACTCTGTATCCTCCTTGAACACACTCAGCTTGAGGGAAAAGCCATAACTGACCATAGGTAGCTTAAGATGGGCTTGGGGGTCAAGAGGGGACCAGGCAGTGTTTCCTCGTTCTGTTCAAAGACTGCCTCTTGGTCCCTGTACAGACTCTTCATGACTACACGTAAGTGTTCTGGTATTCCCATTCTTCACAATATCATTCATAATTCGTTATGATCCACACAGTCAAATGCCTTTGCATAGCCAATAAAACATAAACATCTTTTTGGTATTCTCTACTTTCAGCTAATATCCATCTGACATCAGCAAGGATGTCTCTGGTTCCACACCCTCTTCTGAATCCAGCTTGATTTTCCAGCAGTTCCCTGTCAATATACTGCTGCAGTCACTTTTGAATGATCTGAAGCAAAATTTTACTTGTGTGTGATATTAATGATATAATTTGATAATTTCCACATTAAGTTGGATCCCCTTTCTTGGGAATAGGCGCAAATATGGGTCTCTTCTAGTCAGTAGACCAGGCAGCTGTTTTCCAAATCTCTTCAGGATAAATACCTGTAAAGGAGCTAGTGAAACTAAAGTAACATGCAGTCTATCTACCAATAGTTAGAAAACAAAGGAGACAACAAGCATGTGTGTTCTGGCTTGCTGTTGCACACAGAGCAAAAGTAAACAGCCGAGACCCTAGATGAGGAAGTGGTAACAAACACATTCCTGGCTGGGTTACGGTACTACCCTCATGAGCCTGCCTTCTGTCCTAAGGGCTTAGCTATTCTGGACACATTTAAGTAAACTCTTCTATAAGCTGTGAGACTTAGGTCAAGTGTCACTGTTACCTGCAGACATCTGGTCCCTCAGGCACCACCTGTTGCAAGGTCGTCCCTCCTCCACAGAATTGCTTTGCATCTGTCAAAATTGGGTGGGCATCTGTGAGTGCACTCTGGGTTCTCCGTTCTGTCCCCCTGACCTCTGTCTGGCCTTCCACAGAACACATTTTGTTGATACAGCAGCTACATGTTGGACTTTCATGGCACCTGGAGTAATTCTTCTACTTTCTCCTTTATCCAGGATTGTTCTAACTATTCTAGGTCCTTTTCCTTCCAGTATAAGTTTTATTTAACTTTACTGTTCTCTCTTTATCTCCCTAGCTGTCCTCCCACCCCAGCCTCTGGAAACCACCCTTCTACCCTCTGCTTCTGTGAGCGCTGCTATTTGTTTATATTCCACACACAAGCAAGGTCATATGGCTTTTGTCTTTCTGTGTCTGGCTTATTTCACTTAACATATTGCTGCAATTGACAGGATTTCCTTCTTTCATAAGGCTGAGTAGTATTCTATTGTGCATATATGCCACGTTGTTCTTATCCATTCATTCATGGGCAGGCACCTCAGCTGCCCCACATCTCAGCCATTGCAGACATGTGAATGCAGATGTCTCACTGCCACACTGGTTTCACTGCTTTTGGACATATCCTTCAGTACTGGGGTTGCTAGGTCATCCGGTAGTTTTATGTTTAATTTTTTGAGGGCCCTCTGCACTGTTTTCCACAATGGCTGTCCTAATTTACGTTTTTACCTCAGCCGCGCTTGAGGCTTGTTTTCTTCACACCATTATCAACACTTGTCACTTTTTGGCTTTTTAATACTAGGCGTTTTAACGGGTATGACGTGCTATCTCAATGTGGTTTTGTGATTGTATGAATAATAATCAGTATTTTAGTCTCACGGAAAAATGGACACAGACTCTGAAGGGAGAAAATTCAGCGGGAGGGGCCCCTGCTAGGAGCCTGAAGTGTGGCACCAAGAAAGGGAATTCCCCACAGCCCAAGATAACCCCAGCCAACAGCTTCGTCCACGTGCTTCTGGTTCTTCTGTCTGGTCTTTTTCTCATCTTTTGGTCCTATAAATGGGGGCGGTTGCTGCAGAGAAGATGAGAGATTTTAAAAACTCTTTTTCTCTGTGTTTTGGTGAAACTGCAAATTAATCCACTTCTTCATCAATCTATGTTTCCTAAACTTTATTTCTATGGCAGACTTTAAAGCCTAGTGCCCAGCTACAGTTTTGACTTCCATTTCCCCAGGATTAATGATGCTGAGGGGGTTTTCCCACTGCCGGCCAGTCACGTGTCTTCTGAGAAATGCACGTTTGGGCCAGTGTCAGCCAGCTTTCACTCACTATGGTGAAATGTCAGAGACAAAGGGAGGAAATGCTTATCTGGCCTCATGGTTTTAGCTCATGGTTACTCAGCCTGGTTGCTCCTGGGCCTGTGGGAGGCGGTACGACCTGTCAATGGCACATGGCGGAGGGAAGCTCCTCACTCCCTGGCAGCTGGCAGCATAGAGAGGGAAATGGGCCAGGGTCCCCAAATGCCTTTCAAGAGTCCCCAATGACCTACTTCATCCAACCAGGTGCCACCTCTTACAAGCACCATCTCCTGGGACTAAGTCCTTGACACAGGAGCTTTAGGGGGACATTTAAGATCCAAAGTATAAGAAGGTCCTTTGTGCGTTTATACATCTGGTTACTTGTTTTCTTGCTATTGACTTGAATTCCATGTATATTTTGGGTATTAACCTCTTTTCAGAGGTGTGATTTACCAACATTTTCTCCCATTCTGCAGATTGTCTTTTCACGGTCAATTACTTTTCTATATAAGTTTGGATGAAGTTTATCTATGTCTACAAAAGCCTTACTAGGATTTTGACAGGGCTGCAGTTTAGCTCAGCTAGTGGGGTGCTACTCTGCACTCTCTGAGGCCCTGGGTTCAATCCTCAGCACTGCAAAAACAGGAGAAGGACATGCCAGCCCACTCCCAAAACAATCCTGAAACAATCTGCCATTGAAGACCCTACGAATAGCAGAGCAGCACTGAGACAGCACCGGGTACAGCACAATGTCAGGGAGTGTTTTATTCTGTTGTACATAGGGTTGTTATGAGTCAAACCTGACTCAGTGGCACCTATCAACAACAACCAGGGTTTTGACAGGAATTGTGCTAAACCTATAGGTACTTGTGGGGAGAATTTACATCTCCATTGTGCTGGGTCTTTCAATCTATGAATATGCTAAATCTTCATGAACTAGTACTTTGACTTCTTTCATTAGTATTTTGTTATATTTAGCATACAGATCTTATACATGCTTTGTTAAATTTATACCTCATATTTCATTTTTTGGAGTGATGATAAATAGTATTGGATTTTAAATTTCAGTTTCCACTTTATACATACAGTTATATGTTTTCGATCTGTACTTGTTGATCTTGTGTTCTGTTACCTTGCTAAACTTAGTTCTACGAGTATTTTGTAGAATCTTCAGGATTTTTTTACATAGACAATCATGCCATCTTCAGATAGGACCCAGTTTCACTTTTTCCTTTCTTTCTTTTTTTAATATGAAAATATAAAATTTTTACATGGCAAAAGGCAGCAGTAAACAATCAAAAGGAAAATGACAAATTGTGAAGAACTTCCACATTGATGAGACAATTTATTCAATTTGACATCAGAAGTATAAATAAAACAGCAAATGAGATAGGATATTTTTGACAGTTGGATTCACAACACCTTAAGACTGACACCTTTAGCTCTAACAAGGATGCAGAGAAAAACGTATGCTGCTAACATTGAGAAAGTCACCTGGCTCTATCTGTCAGAACACCAGTACTCCAGGAAATGGATCACATGTAAAGAGAAGGCTGAACATGGTGGCACGCAACTGTAATCCCAGCACTCAGGGATGTGAAGGCAGGAGGAACATGAGTTTGAGGCCAGCCTGGGCTACGTGGTGACCCCTTGTCTCAAGAAAAGAAAGAAAAACATGGTGCAAAATGATTTAAACAACACTGTGTAGGAACAAAAAGGAAATGCAGTCTGTGATTCCAGCACTCAGGAGGCACTGATGCAAGTTCGGGGCCAACCTGGGCTACACAGTGAGACCCTGTCTCACTGTCTCCCCCTAAAAAAAAAGAACTCCAGGCAGAAAATTTCCAAAATAACTTGGGTTACATGTGGTATGTCCTATGGAAGTCATAGTTTTAGATATCTTTACCATCTTTTATTAAAAGTAGAATCTAGGCACATAAATTGGATCCTCTGGTGAGCTGAAATCAGTTTTTAAAAATATTCCACACCGAGCCAAACATGGTGGTGCACGCCTGTAATCCCAGTGGCTTGGAAGGCGGAGGCAGGAGGATCACAAGTTTGAGACCAGAGGCAGTCTGTGTAACTTAGCGAGATCCTGTCTCAAAAAAAAAAGTAAAAAAATGGGCTGAGGGTGCAGCTTAGTGGTCCAGCACTTGCAGAGCATGCAAGCACGAGGCCCTGGGTTCAACCCCAAGTACCAAAAGAAAAAAAATATTCCCCACCATCCATCTAAGACAACTTTTAGGCTACCCTAGAATAGGAAGTAACCACATGCAAATGAGTTGAGTTATGAAAAGTAAAAGGGGCTACAAGCTCTATTAAAAAGCAAATGCCATATAATTTATACAGGTGGCATATGGTGCCAATTTTATTTGCAGATGTAGTATTCCAACTCATGTTTACAAGTTATACATTTGCTACAGCCTTGGCCAGATCATGAACTAGGGCAGAATTTAGCTGTGCTAGAGTGCTGGTCTTAGCATGCTTAGATGTAGCATACTTATTCTTGATAGTCATGTGCTTTGTAAGCCCATGGTTCATAATAACTATATTCTTAGCCAGATGGTGCATAATAGTTAGAAGGGATTCTTCAGTGTATGATAGGTAATGCTGCAGAGTTGGTGTCTATTCACCATTGTCAGGAATTTTCAGTGCTAAGCAAAAAGTTCCTGCTCAGTTTGACAAGAAGGAAAGCATGCCATATCATAGTCCAACATAGTTAGTTCCATCAGGTATCTGGCCAAAGTATATTGCTCAGTATCAACCCCTCTGATTTTAGATGCTCTACAAACAAAGTACAGGGGTAGAGGATGACCCAGACCTAAATTTAAAACTCTTAGATTCTTCATTTCCATCGGTCTGATCCGGTTGCTTAGTGTAAGTATTATGAGTCACAAAAGCAAAGTCACCAATTTCTGGAGGGCACATTTTTTCATATTTGCTTGCAATACACATGGGAGGGACACCAACCAGCTGTAGCATCTTTTTTGGCACACAATTTTTCTGCAGGAACTGATCCATAATGGAAGCAGTTGTACATGGTCTCCTGCAGCAACCTGACTCTCATTTGAACCTGTACTAGCCAGTCAGTTAGGACAGCTCTCATGTTTCCAGTGGCTTGGCAACCCAGTATTTTGGTCTGACTGATTGCTCTTCCTCAACTTGTCTCAGATAAGCATAGATATCTTCACATACTCACTACAAAAGTTTAGATCAGCTCCATCTTCTGCATCCACATCACTCACTGCAAGAATTACACCAAAGAAAGCCTGACACACTCTTCTGCAGGGTCCCATCCAGATGTTTCCATTGGTCTTGGAGACAGAGTATCAACCAAAATAGGTTCAGGTAAAAGTTTTTCTTCCATAACCAGCTCAGGTTCAGGCATTGACTCTGGATCCGGCTCTGGCTCTGCCACACACAGAGGCACCTTTTCCAGAGGTTTTGGTGGTTTTTTAGCAATAACTTTTCCAGTAGCTAAAGTTTTTACTTCCTTTTTCCCCAGCACTCTAGCCTGTAGCTGTCTGCTGACTTTGCTACTAATGTCTCCAAGAACTGTTCTTGGCCTCAGCCTGGGCTTGGAAGCTGCAGCAGTGGCCACAGGCCACTCTTTGTACCAGCCCTACTGACCCTGGCCTTATTTTCAGCATTAAGTTTTGTGTTCCTTCTGACCTGGAGAGCCATAGCTTCCTCTTCACAAGGCAGTGGCTCAGTGGGCAGAAGTACAACATGAATGCTTCTGAAGATCCCCAGATCAACAGCCATTCCTCCACAGCACCTGCTTTTTCCTTTCTAATATGTGTGTCTTTTCTTTCTTTTTCTCACCTTGTGGTACAGCCTAGAGTTTCCAGTACAGGGCTGAGTAAGATTGGTGAGAGAGGATTATCCTCATCTATTTCCTAATCTAGTTGATATTGCTTGTTGTTAGGTGCCATTGAGTTGGATCTGATTCATAGTGACCCTAAATACAACAAAAACACTCCCCAACACTGTGCCACGCACATGGTCTTTTTATGTTTGAGCTCATTATTGCAGCCACTGTGTTTCTTCTTATTTTGGGTTGTGCCACATCAGTAAAAAGCAGTCCCAGGGGCTTTACTTCATTCCCATCATTAAAATCAACTCTACCTTATGGAGGCAACTCTTCCCCAGTCGTTTCTTGAATGCCTTCCAGCCTAGGGGCCTCATCGTCTGGCACTATTTTCAACAGTGCTTTTCTACTATTCATGGGATTTTCAGTGGCTAATTATTTCAGGGGGACTGGGATTTAGCTCAGTTGGTAGAGCACTGCTCTGCAGTCTCTGAGGTCCCGAGTTCAATTCCCAGCACCGCAAAAATGGGAGAAGGACATGGCAACCCACTCTCAAGGCAATCCCAAAACAATCTGCCATTGAAAACCCTAGGAGGGTTGCTGTGAGTTGGACTTGACTCGATGTCACCTAACAACAACAACAATTATTTCAGGAGTGGACGGCCAGGTCCTTTTCCCTAGTTTGTCTTAGTGTGGAAACTCAGCTGAAACCTGTCTACCATAGGTGGCCCTGCTGGTATCTGAAATTCCAGTGGCAAAACTTTCATCATCACAGCAGCACGCAAGCCCCCACAGCACAACTAGCTGACAGACACGTGAGGTTCCTAATATAGAGGGCTCAGTTTTCCACTGTTAAATATGTTGGTGTATGTAGGGTTTCTGCAGATTGTCAAGTTGAGGTAGTTTCCCACTCTATTCCTAATATGCTGAGAGGTTTGTGGAGTTTGGTTTTTTTGTTTTTGGTTTTTTGGGGTTTTTTAAATATTTTTTTGTTTTTTAATCAGAAACTGGTGTGGGCATTGTTACATACCCTCCCTGCACATGTGAATTTAATCACATTATTTTTTAGCCTGTTGATTGACTTTCAAATGTTGAATCTACCTTGTATAAATGGAATAAATTCTACTTTGTGGTGATGCTTAATTCTTCTTATACATTGTTGTTGCTGTTAGGTGCCGTTGAGTCGAGTCTGACTCATAGTGACCCTATGTACAGCAGATCGAAACACTTGCCGATTCTGTGCCAGGCAAATGATCTCATGTATGTTTAAGCCCATTGTTGCAGACACTGTGTCAATCCATCTGGTGGAGGGTTTTCCTCTTTTGTGTTGACCTGCCACTCTTCCAAACATGATGTCCTTCTCCAGGAATTGATCTCTCCTGACTACGTGTCTGAAATATGTAAGACGCAGTCTGGCCATTCTTGCTTCCAAGGAGCACTCTGGTTGCACTTCTAGGACAGATCTGTTGGTTCTTTTGGCAGTCCATGGTATATTCAATAGATGTCTCAAGCACCACAATTCAAAAGCATCAATTCTTTTTCTGTCTCTCTTGTTCAATGTTCAGCTTTCACAACCATATCATGCCACTGGAAATACCATGGCATGAGTCAGATGCACCTTCGTCTTCAATGTGACATCTTTGCTTTTCAATACTCTAAAAGATCTTTTGCCACAGCTTTTCCTAGAGCAATGCGTCTTTTGATTTCTTGACTGCTGCTTCCACGGGTGTTGATTAAAGAGCCAAGCAAAGCAAAATCTTGGACAACCTCAATCTTTTCTCCATTTATTGTGAAGTTGCGTGCTGACCCAGTTGAAAGGATTTTTGTTTTGTTGATGTTTAGTTGTAACCCATATTGAAGGCTATGATCTTTGATCTTCATCAGTAAATGTTTTAAATCCTCTTCACTTTCAGCAAGCAGAGTGGTGTCATCTGCATAACGCAGGTTGTTAATGAGTCTTCCTCCAATCTTGATGCCGCTTTCTTCCTCATAAAGTCCAGCTTCTCGGATTATTTGCTCAGTGTATAAATTGAAGAGATAGGGTGAAAGTATACAGTCCTGATGTACACCTTTTTCAACTTTAAACCACTCAGTGTTTCCTTGTTCTATTTGAACAACTGCCTCCTGGTTCATGTACAGATTTCTCATGTGCACAATTAGGTGTTCTGGTATTCCCATTTTCCGAAGTGTTGTCCATAATTTGTTATGATCCACAAAATCAAATGCCTTTGCATAGTCTATAAAACATAGATAGACATCTTTTTGATATTCTCTGCTTTCAGCTAATATCTGCCTGACATCAGCAATGATGTCCCTGGTTCCCCGTCCTCTACTGAATCCTGCTTGATTTTACAGTAATTCCTTGTCTATATACTGCTGCAGTCACTTCTGAATGATCTTTAGTAGAATTTTGCTTGTGTGCAATATTAATGATATTAATGACATTCAGTTGGATCCCTTTTTTGGGAATAGGCACAAATATGGATCTCTTCCAGTCAGTTGGCCAAGTAGCTGTTTTCCAAACCTGTTGGCACAAACATGTTAACACCTCCAGTGCTGCATCTGTTTGTTGAAACATCTCTATTGGTATCCTACCAATTCCTGGAGCTTTGTGTTTCGCCAGTTCTTTCAAGGCAGCTTCCACTTCGTCCTTTAACACCATTGGTTCCTGTTCATATGCAACCTTTTGGAATGGTTGGTCATCTACCAATTCTTTCTTGTATAATGACTCTATGTATTCTTCCCATGTTCTTTTGATGTTTCCTGCATCATTTAATATTTTCCCTGTAGAATCTTTCGCTACTGCCACTCGAGGCTTGAATTTTTTCTTCACTTCCTTAAGCTTGAGAAACAGAGCGTGTTCTTCCCTTTTGGTTTTCTGCCTCCAGCTCCTTGCACATGTCATTATAATATTTGTTTTTGTCTTCTCCAGCTGCCTTCCGAAATCTTCTGTTTAGTTCCTTAACTTCATCATGTCTTCCTTTTGCTTTAGCTGCTCGACGTTCAAGGGCAAGGTCCAGCGTCTCTTTGGACATGTAATTTGGTCTTTTCTTTTTTTCTTGTCTTTTTAAGAACTTTTTGCTTCCTTCTTGAATGATATCTTTGATGTCATGCCACAACTCTTCTGGTCTCCTATCATTTGTGTCTAATGCATTAACCCTATTTTTGAGGTGGTCTCTGAACTCAGGTGGGATATACTCAAGGTCATACCATGGCTCTCGTATACTTGTTCTAATTTTCTTCAGCTTCAGTTTGAACTTGTGTATGAGAAGTTGATGGTCTGACCCACAGTCAGCACCTGGTCTTGTTTTGACATTTTGTACAGAGCTTTTCCATCGTCTCTTTCCACATATGTAGTCAATTTGATTCCTGTATGTTCCATCTGGTGAAGTCCATGTGTATAGTCTCTGTTTATGATGTTGAAAAAATGTATTTGCAATGAAAAGGTCATTGGTCCGACAAAATTCTATCATGCTATCTCCAGCTTCGTTTCTGTCACCAAGACCAAATTTTCCAACTACTGAGCCTTCTTCTTTGTTTCCAACCTTTGCGTTCCAGTCACCAGTGATTATCAGTATGTCTTGATTGCATGTTTGATCTATTTCAGATTGCAGAAGCTGATAGAAGTCTTCCCTTTCTTCATTTGTGGCCTTAATGGTGGGTGCATAAATTTGAATATTAGTCATATTAACTGGCCTTCCTTGTAGGCGTATGGATATTATTCTATCACTGACAACATTGTATTTCATGACAGATCTTGAAATGTCTTTTTTGATGATGAATGCAACCCCATTTCTCTTTAGTTTATCATTCCCAGCATAGTAGACCATATGATTGTCTGACTCAAAATGGCCTATGCCGGTCCATTTTAGCTCACTAAGACAGACTAGGGAGATGCCTAGAATGTCAATGTTTATGCACTCCATTTCTCTTTTAACAATTTCTAATTTTCCTAGGTTCATACTACGTACATTCCATGTTCCAATTATTAATGGATGTTTACAGTTGTTTCTCCTCATTTTGAGTAGTGCCATATCAGCAAGTTAAGCACCCTGGGGCTTTACTCCATTTCTGTCATCACTGTAGACTCTACTTGGAGGAAACAACTCTTCCCCAGTAGTCTTTTGAGTGCCTTCCAACCTGGGGGCCTCATTTTCCGGCACTATATCTGACAGTGTCTCTTTGCTATCCATAGGGTTTTCAATGGCTAGTTGTTTCGGGAGTGGCTCGCCAAGTCCTACTCCCTAGTCTGTCTTAGTCTGGAAGCTCAGCTGCAAACCTGTCCACCATGGGTAACCTTGCTCATGTCCGAGGTTACAGTGGCAGAGCTCTCAGCCTCATCGCAACACGCAAGCCCCCACAGTGTGGCAAACTGATAGACGTGTGGGGGTCTTATACACTATTGGAGTCTGTTGAGGATTTTTGTATCTAAATACATGGGAAATATTAGCCTGCAGCCATCTTTTTTGAATTCTCTTTGTCTGGCTTTGGTAACGAGGTGATACTGGTTTCACAAAATATGTGACGTGGAGCTGGGCACAGTGGTGCATGCATGTAACCCCAGCGGCTTGGGAGGCGGAGGCAGGAGGATCTCAAGTTCAAGACCAGAGGCAATCTGTGTAATTTAGCTAGACCCTGTCTCAAAAAGTAAAAAAATGGGCTGAGGGTGCAGCTCAGTGGTCCAGTACTTGCAGAGCATGCAAGCACAGGCCCTGGGTTCAACCCCCAGTACCACAAAAAAAAAAAAAAAAAAAAAAAAAAAAAAGTGTCGTGCCCCTCCTCTTCTATTTCCTGGCAGATTTCAGGGAAGATTGGTGTTTAGTCTTCCAGGAAAGTTTGGTAGAATTCTCCAGTGAACACATCTGGCCTTTGAGAAATTTTTTTGGTAGGGGGACCTCTTACATTATGAATTCTACTTCTTGAGTGGTTCCACAGTATTCAGATGGTCTGTTTCACCCTAGTTGATTTTGGTAGTGTGTGATTTGGGGATCTGGCCCACTCTTTCCCACCTGCTGGCTATGTGTTAGCTGCCACAGGCCCCTAAGCTGTGTTTTACTGTGGTGTCTGCAGTGATCTTTGCTGATTCAGTCTAGACATAGATGGCTTGATTTTTCCCTTGTTTTAGGTTTTCCAGTCTTTCTGGAGGTTTAAACAGCTTTACAATAATAAAGCTTTCTATGACCAATGACAGCACTGAAATAAATGAAGCAAAATCTCTCTAAGAAAATCTAGACAAATCAACGGGCACAGGAGCAGTGTAACACACAGTGACACACTTCTCTTAAATTTTGACTAACCAAATTAGCAAAAAACTTAGAGGAACTGAGAAATATTATTGATTAAGTTAATTAAGTAGATCTAAATTTAAACTCTACCTTTTACCTTCAGGAAACACATTCTTTTCAAGTTCCCTGTGGCAAGCATTAAAACAATTCACATTTTATGTAGCTTCGGGAGCTTTAGCAAAGCTCCTAAGGCAGGTTAGGGTGACCAAGCCACCCTGGTTTGCCCAGGACTTCCCTGCCTTAGCAACAGGGGACTCCTATCCTGGGAAACCTCTTAGTCCCAGGCAAACCTGAATGGCTGGACACCCCAAACACCAGCCAGGCCACATTCTCAGACCCCAGCACATTAAAATCAATGACTAAAGACCTGTTACAATTCCCAGTTTGGAAGGAAAAACATAACCTGGTTGCTGTTGTAATAAGAGATAAACAAATACTGTAACTACAAAATATCTATAAAATAATGCATGAGACTCTTAGATTTTCATCTCATAGGATACAGTACAAGGTAGCCAAAAGCTAGTGTGGTCTGAAACAAAATCAAAAGATAGGGAAGAGACATTAATGCAAAAGAAAGTAGAATAAATAAATAAATAAAATGTAATGCAAAGAAAACATATCAGTAAAGAAAAAGTCATATTGACAGAGGCATCTGAGAGATTTCTTGATTAAACAGTGGCAAACAGTAAAATACCTCCACACTTCTACTTAGTGGAATGCAGAAAATAAGACTCCAACACTCAAAGTAAAGAAGGAGAAAGCAGAGGTAACACCAACGTGAAGACTTTAAGAATCACAAGGGACTGTGCATTATTCTATACCAAGGATTCTAAAATATTTTTGAAACATAATTTTCTAGAGAAATATATATAAGAAAAATTGCCCCAAAGAAGTAAAAAATCCAAATAAGCCAATAACTACAACCAAAAAAGAAAGTAAAAAATTATTTAAAAAGATGCTCCAAAGGGGCACTAAGTTCAGGGAGCTTAATAACCAAGTTCTTCAGAATAGTCAAGGAAAGTTTATTACCAACTTATTTTACAAAGATTGCTTAATCCTGATATCAAAACCAAGCAATGTCATATGTACAAGGAGCTACTGACGACCCTTCCTATGGAAATGGAAACAACAAACTGGAAATAAACACTAGAAATCAAATGTAGCAGAATCTGAAGGAATGTCATACTCTAATGAGTGTGGTCCAGTCAGAGGTCCAAAGATACTAGGAATCTCCTTCCATAACTCTCACTCCATCAATACATCAAAAGAGGACATTCCATTCATACAATATCATCTCTTGTCTACTTCCTGGCCATGAGGTGAGGGACCTGCACATGGTGCCTCTCCCCTATAGTGCTCCATCTCACCACAGATCTGAAGCAGTGGGGCAAATCAGTCATGGCTCTGAAACCATGAGCCAAATGAACCTGGTCTCTAGGTAGGTTGATCATCTCAGGTATTTGTTACAGTAACAGAAGGCTGACTAACACATGATAAAAATGTTCTAAGATGTTCATATCAAAGATATCTACATCAGATAATAATGGGATTGGGAGAGTTGCTGTTTCAATAGCAAATCATAGAGTAACAAAGCAGGGTGGCACACAGATAGGGAGGGAGACCCTCAGATACACTGAACCAACGGAGAGGGTAGAAGCAGAAGCCAAGCTCTGCTTGTTTATCAGGGATGAAGGGAGAAGCTCCTGCTTGGAGGCGAAAATCAGATATATGATTCTGGGCCATGCTTTCCCTCTCCTGAATCCCACACCCAGATGAATGCTAGATGGATTGGCGATTGTTTTAAAACAGAAACCAAAAGTGGAGGCACAGTGGAGCTGGAGGGAAACGCAGGTGCACACTTACATAGCTCAGGGTAGGCCTCGAGGCCTGCCCAACAGCTAAGATGCTGGATGGACATAAGTGAGTCTCCACCCTGACACACAGCAGTTAGATGGAGAAGAACAGACAGACATCATAGTTCATGTGGCTGCACTGTACAAGGAATTCCCATAAATCAACAATAAAATGATGCAGTTCAATAGGAAAATGGATGAAAGACATAAAGAGATAATTTAAAAATAAGAAAGAAAGAAAGAAAGAAAAAAAAAAACACTGGCCAAACATAAATACCTGAACATAGAAAAGTGCCAAATTTACCAGAAGTGAACATTCCTGCTCTCGGGGACAGGCAGGTGGGAGAGGGGACAGAGAGGAGATTTGCTGGCAGCACATGGGTCCCAAGTGCCCAACCAGGCAGTGGCACTTTTTGGGAAGTTATCTTCAGGAAATAATCAGAGATATGTCAAAAATTCCCCTGCAAGGTAACTAAGTACACAAAGAAGTTGAAGAAGCCATGTGGACCACCCTGGCCCAGCCCCGGTTGGACTCGAGGCCCTTCTGGTGCTGGGCTGGCCCCCAACCTCTCCCAATGCCATGGGCAGGAGCTCTTACTCCACATCTCACCCTCCCCACGGCACTGCCTCCATCACTGTCTCGGCTGGTCCCAGTAAGGGGCCACGCTAGCCACCCCTACAAATGTTGGGGACCAGTGGGAACACAGCCAGGGCCTCCTATCCTCTCCAGGGCCCAGGAAAGCCTGTCTCAGGCTGGAAGTACCTGCAGAGGCTTCTGGGCAGAGGCTCGCGGATGCCCCAGGCTGGAGGGCTGCAGAGGGCAGAGGGACATCCTGGGGCTCCCACCAGAGTGGTCTGGGCCCCTCTGCCTACCGCAGGTACCCAGGCTTCCTTCTGCCCCCCTGAGCCCCATTGGCGCCTGGGAGGGCCTGGGACTGAGGACAGAGGAGGGTTGCGGAGGGACCCTGAACCCTGACCTGGCCCTGCTCTGATGACGCAAGGCAGTTGGCAGGAGTGGCCTGGCTGGGCTGTGAGGGGCAACTGCTGCCGCAGGTCACAGACCTCAGGGCCAGCATCCCTGCCCTGAGCCTTGGAATGGACGCTGTGGCCAGAGGAGCTGCTGAGCAATGCACATACTGTTTTCTCTGCAGCAGGAGTGAAGCAGCACAGGCCTCCCTGACCTGGATGGGACCCGAACCTGGGCTGTTGTAGGGGTCCTGGAGGGGGGGAATGTGTCCTACTGTCTCTTCAAGCTCCACCCATGTCATAGCAGGGCATTCAAGGCAAGTCTGGCCCCTTCCTGGCCCTGCAGGTGGCTGTTACCAGCCCCTCAGCTCCCTCCCTGCCCTGACCCAGACTTGGAGACTCAGCCTGGGGGCCGGGGCCTCGTAGAGTGGACTCCCCAGGGAGGTCAGCCAGGCCGCACTGGACTTGGGCTGAGCTACTTAGGATGGGGCTGTCAACTCTGCCCAAAAGGAACAAATTCTGCCCCAGGCCATACCCTAGGTGAGTATTGGGAAGCACGGGAGAAAGGCCCAGCCCAGGAGCGCCTGTGGTCCGACCTTCCCGGGAAGCCTCCAGATCAGTAAACAGCAGACATGGTGGCCAAAGGCAGGGGTGGCAGAGGCACTGTTAAGGGACAAGCTTTCTTTCTGGAGGGATGAGAATGTTCTGGGACTAGAGTGCTAGCAGCACAGCCCGTGGATGCACCAAACGCCTCTGAACTGTGCATGTGGAGGGTCACACAGGTCATCTGTGTGGTGCATATCCCACCACATTTTAAAGGAGGCGTGGTCAGAGAAGACCCCCAACAACAGTCAGACACAGGAAGGGGGAGTGTCCAGGGAAGGGATTGGCTGTGGCCTCAGCCTGCCTCAGGAGCTTCCAGAACAGTGGGGGGCAGTGAGGTGGCTGTGTGAGAGGCCAGGAGGTCAAGGTCAGGTAGCCAGGCCCCTAGGTGAGGGCCCAGGCCCCCCAGCTCCTGGTGAGGTGATTCCTTCTGGAACCTCCCCCATCCTGGCTTCTGGATACATCCCAGAAGGAGCTCCAGGACCTGAGTCAAAGCCCGCAGCTGGGGTCACCTCCAAGCACAAAGGCCACCCAGAACCAGGGGCAGATGAATGGCATAGAAGGGAGGGGCCTCGGTTATGGTAGGGGTCACAGTGACTTGTGGAGGGAGGCCGCCCCATCCGGTGGGCAGAGGTGCACTCCAGAGCAGGAGCTACAGGCGAGTGCCTGGACCTTCCCGCTCCCGCAGGGCTGGGCCCATCCTGCCTGGCACCTAGGGCTTGGAGAGTGTCAAGTGGATCTACAGAAATAAAGGGCTCTGTCCTCCCGCACACCTTTCCTCCAGCACATGGAGGACAGAAAGGGACAGGGCAGAGGGTCCAGAGCAGCCCCGAGGCTCGTGGCCAGCAGATTGAAAATCAGCACTTAGCTGGAGTGGCCAAGCTGTGGGCTTTCTTGGGCCACACTGAGTAAAGAGGAAGTGTCCTGGGCCACACACACATTCCATAACGTAGCTGGTGCATATCCACAACAAGGGGCTTTGGAGAAAGAAAGTGCTAAGAGGCAACGATGGTCAAAGATTTTATGGGGCTACATTACTAGCTGCCCTGGGCCACGGATTGGACTCATGTGCCTCACAAGTCCAGAGCACAGGTTGCTGGGTTCAGCTCTGGGTGGGGAGTACATTGGGAGGGATGACTCTGGCTCCTTGGCTTTGGGGTGTTCTGAGCATGTTTGAAACTGACTAAGGTCAGGTAAGGTCATGAGAGAAGTTGTGAGAAAAATATTAATACGCAGAAGAGCTGCACCATGCCTAAAGACAGGAAGGCCTGATGATCTGGCACCGACTGGCCTCTGGTGAGGGGACCTGCAGTGACCTTTGACCCAGAGCCAACTTAGCCCAGCCATTTCCAAAGGACACTCAGCCAGACAATGGCCAACGCCCAGCAAGGCCACCTGGTGAGTGGAGGCCTGGGAAGAGGCTACTTGCACCCTGCCCTCCTACAGCCAGCCTGGGAGGTGCCACGTGCTGGCCTCTCCCACCCCCACTATCTGTGGAGGACGCCAGAGACCTGCGAGGGGCCCTGGTGAGCAGAGGTGGTCCTGCTCAGGTCATGAGAAGGTGGGGCAGGCAGTCATGGTAGAGTGGATGCTTACGGGTGACGGAGCCAGCTCCACCTGCTCTGGCTGGACTGTCAGGGTGCAGTCCTGGCTCCAGGACCTGCTCCAAGAAGGGAGAGGGGTAAGACATGGGCGGTTACTGCGTGGCCACTGTGTCTGCCCCCATCAGCCAAGCTGCAAGGTCCCTGTGCCCTCACCACATCCTGCTCTAGTGGGTGATTAGCAGCGGGGTTCTGTCCGGGAGGGAGAAGATGAAATGGCATCAAGCAGGGTGTTGGCAGCGGCCACTGCTCTGTCCTTGGTCAAGTTGCTGGAAGTCTGCCCTCCTCCTTCCTCTGCTGGCCCTCTGATGGCCCCTGTCCCTGGCCTGGTGTTGACCTTGACCCTTACATCCACGAGGGACATGCCCTGGCCACCCCAGACTTAGATCAGGACCCTGGAGTTGTGCCCAGGACAGCCAGCATCCCAGGCTTGGGTGCTGGGCATGGTCACCGCAGCATCTGGTAACCTGGCTGGGGGCCGCTGGCTGTGTGGGACAATGGTGGGGAGGCAGGTGGCCAGGCAGAGGACAGAGTGGCTGAAGCCAGAGCATGCGTGGAAGGACTGGACGGTGAAAAGGTGTGCCCAATCAGGAGGCTCCAAGATGTGACATGGATTTGAGTTTCCTTTTTTTTTTCCTTTTGGTGGTTTACGTAAGCGTGAGCACGGTGGGGACAGGAAGGGACGGAGCCACAGGCTGGGTTTCCATCCGCTCGCTAGGCGAAGCCCCTGTGCTCGGCTCCCACCCGCTCGGGGCTTTCTTGGCTGGGTCGGCTCCCGACAGAAGGGATGCGAGTTGTTGGGGGTTGGGGGGCTTGGCGTGTGTTCATGTGAGAGAGTATGTGTGTGTGTTTAAAATACAAAAAAAAAAAAAAAAAAAGGGAGCGAGGCTATACTCAGCTGCAGAGGCGGGCCGTGCTCCGTCCGTGCCAAGTCCCATCCGAGCGGGCACCACAGGGACTCTGGAGGCACCGGAAGGTGGGAGAGGTGAGGGATGGGTGTGAAGAAAGATGGACACTTGCCATCACTGTGCGCCAGCGGCTACGTGAACCCCATGAACAAAACCCACAGCAAATCACTGGCAGCCCATGTCAGGATGTGGCAGCCACTTGGCAACGCTGCCACGGAGGACCAGCTGGGAGCAGGCGGACTGAGGCACAGAGGTGCGGTGCAGGTAACGAGGGCACGGAGGTTGCTGGGGTGCAGAAACCTGGTGTCCATGTTGGGGTGTAGGTGGGGGGCTGGGTCTGGCCCACGTGCGTGTCTTGCAGCATGCAGCTCTGGGGAGGGTCACGTCCGGTGGGGGTCTGGGTCCCCCGTGTCCAGGCCAGCTCTGTGGACGGTGTGTCCTCCATGATCCTTAATACCGTCCTGGGGCCTGCCATTTGCCCAGGTGCGCGTGGCTAAAGTCCTCTGGGTGACAGGGATGGGGTAGCTGGTGGGCTGCCTGGAGATTTGTGTGGCCGCGCCCACAGGGTCTCAAGGCTGCATTGCTTCCTCCCGATTCCCAAGGCCAGGTGCTTGCTGCGTTGTTTTTGGAAGGTCCCCAAACCACCCATGAAGACAGTCTGTTTCCTCTTGCAGGGTGATTGGGAGGATGGGGTGGGGGTTACCCCGGAGGGCCCTGAGCTCCCTGAGAAGTGCTTCCCTCCTTGCCCATCTTCTCAGAGCCAGCGTCCGGGCCCCAGCCTGGCTGGGCACCTCAGTGTCTGTGTGCAGATCAGTGGGACTGAAGCCAAATGTGCCGTCAAAGGGGGCCTGGGTGCCCGTGCCAAGGAGCCAGCTGCCGAGGGCACTGGCAGGGTGTGGGGGGAGGGGTCCCCTGTGGCTTTCCCCACAGCTCCAAGGACAAAGCCTGTCCCCATCCCAGTGGTCACAGGCTGGGCTGTGGGGTGGGGATACTCTGCCTGTTGGGATGCAGGTAGCCTCAGGTGGGCTAGCATGCAGCAGGGAGGGCGGAGGGTGCTGCCCCTGTGCCTGGCAGCCCCTCCCTCAGGAAGATTCATGGAGAAAGTGGGGACCCAGCATACCTCCCCTTCCCTCCCTCACATGCCGGCCAGCAGAGGCTGTCGTGAGGCACCAGGACTCACGCTTTGGGCTGGGCAGAGGGATGCTGCAGCCATGCTGGGGCTTGAGCAGCCTCTGTCCCAGCACAAGGCTCTGGGCAGCGAGGCTAGTCCCAGAAAGATGTCACTTGAGGGAGGGTCTGGGCCACCTGGGATGAGCCAGGGCATTGGTGAGGTCACACACTGCCCGGCCTCTTCTGCAGGGTTCAGAGGGACTGACTGGACTTTGGGATTTTGGGAAGGGGAGCCTCCCCTAGGAGGACAGGGGAGGACCTCAAGGTCAGGCTGACAGGTCAGGGGCTAGGGACACAGGCTCTGGAGTCAGGTGGGTCAGGAAGCCAGAGAGGCCCAGCCAGAGACGACCCAAGGCAGCTCCATAGCACTCCCAGTGTTCTGCCACCAGGCCAGCTCTTGTCCTCCTGCTAAGCCCACAGCCCAGGGAGGCACTGCTAGGGTGGGCTTCAGTCCCTGGCTCCAGCTGGAACCTCGTGACACGGTAGCTGCTCTTTCAACATCTCCAGGAGGGAGAGGAGCTATGGACTGTCCACAGTGGGGAGCACTTGCCCAGTGGGCGCCTGGAGACCCAGAGGTGAGGGGACATGGGTCTGTGGTCACTGCTTGCAGCAGACACAGGAACTGAAGGTCAGAGGGCTGGACCTCACCCTAACAGATCAGGGCAACGGCTCTGGGGAAGGTGTCCAGCCCAGCCTCCCCGGGGCTCGGCAACGTCCCCAGCCCCATTCTGAAGGCTGGGATTCCCAGAAGCAAGTTCAGTGTGTTGGCACTGGCTTAGACTCTGACCCACGTCTGGTCTCAGTGGACCACGAGGGCCTGAGAAGGCTCCAAGCATCCATTTTGTGGAGGGTGAGGGGATGAGCACCCCTGAGCGTTGGACTGCCAGGACCAGGTATATCTGGGGGACAGCACCCAGCTAGAGCTGAACATCATGAGCACCACTGGCTGCATGCATAGCTGGCCCTGGGGCAGCCGGCTTCTCTCTCCATGCAGCTGGGCAAGTAGCCCCTCCTCCAACGTCCCTCCCACAGGGCACCTGTCACCTGCCCCAGGATCCCTGGTCAGAGCACCTTGAAGGCAACAGGTGGCCCTGACTGTCCATGTGACCTCAGGTCCTCACCACAGCCTCATTCCACAGCCCACACAGGCTTGTGTGGCCAGAGACCCAGGATGATACCCTGGACTCCAGTGGGGCCCTCTGTCCCAGCCAACCAGGGCTGGCACCACTGGGCAGCACCTCTGCCTCATGGAGGGCACTGGCCTGGCTCCAGTCCTGCCAGAACCCCAGGTGGAGATTCTCCCCAGGATGCTCCCACCCAGAGCTGCTCAGGCCTGGCCATGCACCTGAGGGAGTGTGGGCAGGGGTCTGCTGGGGATGCCCACCCCCCTGCTTTGCCCATGGTTGTCCCAGGCCAGGTAGTTCTTTGTCACCCGGGAAGGGAGGTGGCAGGGAGGTTGGCCTCCCACATGCCTTGTGCACTCTCTTCCCCTCCTCCCCCTCCCGAATTTCACAGTGCCTGCTCCTGGCACTAGCCCCAGCTCCCTGGAGACTCTGCCAGATGTTCCTGGGCCCCACATTGCTCCCTAATGAAAAATTCATGCAGCCATCCTGCCTCTTGACATGAAAGCCTCCTGCATCTTCCCACACCACGGAGCACGTCCGGGTGCCCTGCCTGCCCTGGCCCAGAGTCAGCAGGCACCTGCCACGTCGCACAGACCGTACTCCTCCTCCCCCTGGGAAGGATCAGGGTCTCCCAGGGAGCCCAGGCCCAGCGTTTGTGTGTACCAACACAGCCGGGGCTCTCGGGCATGTGGGGGACCACTGCGCGGTAAAGCCACCCATGGGGCACATCACCCACCCTGCCAGCCACACCCTATTCCAACTCGACCCCTCCTGCTGCGCTGTGGTCTACCTGGCTCTCTGGTCATCTGCCATCTGTACATTTGCTCCTCCGAGGTCAGATGGAAGCCTCCCTTGGCCAGGCTCTGCATGGTGTGGAGCAAAAGACCCAGCCCTGCCCTGTGGGTGTCAGGTGCCCCTGCTGTACCCCTCAGAGTTCCTGAGGGTGCTGGAGCCCTGGTACCCCATGGCCTCCCTGTCCCGAAACAGTGGCTGGATGGCAGCTTGTGCTCTGTCCCTGCCACAGCTGGGGAGGCCAGGGCCTGGGACTGGCCACCCCCGGGCTCACTCCCATGCAACTGTGGACACAACAGGGCGAGATATGCACGCTAGCCTGGGGGGCTCCTGCAGCCCCCTGTGAACGGAAGGTCCATTGCCCCTCTCTGAAAGCTGCATCCCAGGGGCCAGAGCAAGAGGCAGGGCCTCCTCCCCTACTCCTGGACCTGAGCCCCACCTGACTGCAAAGTCTTGTTCTTTAGGGGTGGCTGCCTGAGAGCCATCTGCCTGGTGGAGCCCAGGGTTGATGCACCCCAGGTGGCTCTGAACCTGGCCCCCATCCCACCCACCTCTCCCCAGCCAGCAGCTCCACACTCCTTGGTGCAGACCCCGCACCTGTGCTCAAGTGGCTTCCACACCTGGGATGCCACCCCCACGTCCCCAGACTTCACTGGTGCTGGAGGCTTGGCCTCACTGCTCACAAGCCATAGGGCTCACCCATCTGCAGGGAGTCTCCTTTGCATGGGGATGTCCTTATCTGCACCCACCGCTCTGCTGGCAGGAGCAGCTGGGGCAGTAGCTCTGGGTCACCCATCACCAAGCACTGTGCCAAGGAGCCCCCAAAGTTGAAGGACAGTGCTTGGCTTGCTGGGTGAGATGCAGAAGCTGGGCAGTGTCTAGTCAGAGGCCATGGGCAATGTTGCATGTTAAGGGCACGGCCTGGTCACCAGCCCTGCCACTGCTGGGAGGCCCTTGCCCCCTCTGGGCCTGTGTTTCCTCATCTGTGCAGCAATGATCCCAGCCATACAGCGTGTGAGGGCCACACTCAGCTCAGGGCCTGCCAGGAAGGCTGTGGGTAGTGGCCAGGCTCCATCTGCCCACTGTCATTGGCTTCTGGGGTCTAGACAACACCTTTCTGTCACCTCCTCCCTGGAGGCCCCCGCATAGAGGACCAGGAAGCACCCTGGGGCCCCGGAAGCTTATAGTCTAAGTGCCTCCATGAAGGACGGGCCCAGAAGCTGCCTGAGCCAAGGTGGGAAGGAGGACGTGGAGCCCTCGGGATGGGCGTCCTGCCTGGAGGTCCCTTCCATCTCAACTGGGTGGCTTCTTCTGGAGGCAGGTGGCTGAGTCCCTCAGGGCTCTGCTGGATTCAGAACCCACAGTGCAGGGTGAGGCCGGGTCCCTGGCCAGGGAGGCTGAGAAGGAGGAGGTGGATGGAGGTGAAGGGGCTCTGGGACAGGATCACAGCGGTGGTCGGGGCCTCTCAGGGAGGAGTGGAAGGGGCCCTCAGGCTCTGGGTCAGAAGAGAGAGTGGCTGAGGCAGACCTCTAACACAGGCTTCAGACGGCCCCAGTCCTGCTTGCCAAAGGGGAGACCCAGGTTTCCTGCGAGGGGCAAGAAGCAGAGTCACCCCGAGCCCAGGCCCATGAGTGGCAGCCACAGTGAAGGGACCCCTGGGTGCCTGATGAGCTGCAGCCTCCTACACTCTGCCAAGAACCAGAACAAGCCTGCCTGCCCCCGCAGGAGGGACCTAGCAGGCTCATGGCGGGGCGTCCAGGGCTGCCCAGACTGAGATGTCCCCTGCCCACCTGTCCTGATGGAGACTCAGGCTGAGTCTGTGCCTGCAAGTTGCCTGACTCTGATGACGTTGCCTACGGCAACAAGGCTGGACCCTGGGGAGGCTACAGTTCACTGAGTGCTGAAAGCTGTGCTGGCTTGGTCTCATCTAATCCTCCTAGCAGGGCAGTGGTGTCTCCACAATTAAGGAAATAGCTCAGAGAGGTCAAGTCATTTCCCTGAGGGCACAGAGCTGGCCTGGGCTAGAGCTAGGAATGAAACTGTGGAGAGCCTGGCCTGGAACCCTTGGAACCCTGCCCAGCATATAGGAGGCAGGACTCTCCCCTAGGACCACTCCCCCAGTGTGGACTCCCAGCAGTTCCAAGTTCACTGTCCAAGGATCCGGGGTGGATGCCTCCCCCACTCAGGCAGTGGGCTGCATGAACGGGGTGGGGGCAGGAGGGGCCTGGGCCACTGGGCTATGTGAATGGGGTGAGGCAGGAAGGGCCTGGGCCACAGCCTCCCTCCCTCTACAGCCCAGCCGCCTCTCCCCTGCTGCCGGCGAGGTAATCAGCTATGCATGTCGTGTAGAAACGAAACATGTTCTGCAGAACAAATGGTGTTAATTTGCAGTGTGCTCCACAGCCCAGCATTACCGAGCGCCTGGAGGGCGGCCGCAGCAGCTGCGCCAGAATTAACAGCTTCGCACAGCGAATTAGCGGGGCCATGCGTCACCCTCAGAGGGACAGGGTGCCCGAACCCCATTTCCAGCAGCTCTGTGCTCCAGGGAAGAGACCAGTTCCAGAAGGTGGAATTAGTGGTCCTGGGGCCCCCACCCCTCTTGGAGGCCCAGACGGGTCAGTGCCAGTGGCCCTACCTGGGCCAGATGTGGTTGGCCACAAGGAACTGGGGTCACTGCATGGCCAGCCACCACAAAAGGCATTCTGACTAGAGACTGAGCCCCCACTGCCCCTCCCTGGCAGGCCTCGCAGGAGTCACCTCCTCCCCTTCTTCCTCACCTGAGGATCACGCTCCAGGTCTTTCTCCAAACCCACCCACACTGGGCCCAATTAATCTGGCTGTCTATTTACTTCTATTTATTACTCGCTATCGGGCTGTTCAAAGCTGCCAGGCCCTATTGATCGACTCCAAGATGCACCATCTCTCCAGCAATTCATCTTCCTCCACTGCCTGCCATCCGTCCCGCTGACAAGTGTCTGTCCTGGGTGTGAGGAGAGCTGCAGATTGCATGTCACATCGTAATGGGTGATTCCAGTAACTTCATTGCGTCTGATGAATATTTAACGTCATCCATCCATCCATGTCGATACCCGGGTGCTGGTTGGGCTCTGGTGCTTCCCCTTGCCCAGGCCCTTCCTGCCTCACCCCATTCACGTAGCCCAGTGGCCCAGGCCCCTCCTGCCCCCACCCCGTTCATGCAGCCCACTGCCTGAGTGGGGGAGGCATCCACCCCGGATCCTTGGACAGTGAACTTGGAACTGCTGGGAGTCCACACTGGGGGAGTGGTCCTAGGGGAGGACCGTCTTAACCCTTTTGACTTTAAAAATCTGGGCTGGGAGCCGGGCATGGTGGCGCCCGCCTATAATCCCAGTGGCTTGGGAGGCGGAGGCAGGAGGATCTCAAGTTCAAGACCAGAGGCAGTCTGCGTAACTTAGCGAGACCCTGTCTCAAAAAGTAAAAAAATGGGCTGAGGGTGTAGCTCAGTGGTCCAGCACTTGCAGAGCTTGCAAGCGCAAGGCCCTGGGTTCAACCCCTGTACTGCAAAAAAAAAAAAAAAAAAAAAAAAAAAAAAATCTGGACTGGTTTCCCTGGCAGGCAGGAGCAGGGCAGCTGCAGGGAGGCAAGGCTTGTCTGCCTGCTCTACAGGTCCTGCTGGTCTCGAGGGGTCGAGGCACCCATGTAGTGCCGAGCTCCAGGTCTCTTTCCTCCTGTTGTTCAGTGCTGCTTTGGCTGTGGGACCCGCCTCCCTTCTCCTCTGTGGTGGGAGGGTCGTTCTGCAGGGAGAACCTTCTCTCAGGGACCCAAGCTCTGCTCCTGCTTTGGAGACTTGGGCTACTCACCAGAGGCCTCCCATGAACACTTTTAGGGGATGGACAGATGGACCAATGGGCTTGGAATCACAGGACTTCAGTCAAGGTCTTTGGACAGTATCTAGTCTGACACACCAGAAGTATAAATGAGGAAACAGAGGCCAACAGAGAGAACATAATTTGACCTGTCACAGCTCAGGGCCTAGGGCCTTGGATTCTGCCCATTGTCCACTCCTGCCCTATTGGAGCCCAGCTCCAGGGGCATGTGGAGGGGTCTGAGATCTGAGACACCCCACATGTGCTGGGTTGTCCTGCGACCCCGGCTTCCCACCTGTCTGCCTCGGGCAAAGGCACCTCTGCCATGTGGTACCATAGGCTCCCAGGCTGGGTCTGATTTGCCCACCAGCACATCCGCCATCAGTCTTCCTGAAACACCCTGGGAGAGGCAAGAATCTCTGTGGTTGCTAAAACCCTTCTTGGTTGTCTCAGGAATTAAAAACACAGTGTTTGAGCATCTTGGGTTTTTTCTGAACAAAATCCCCCAGAGGCTCTGACCTCAGCCCGAGAGCAGCAGCCTCTGAGTCTCCTTGGCTGGGCTTTGGTCTTCATCCCCTCATGGGAAGGCACAGCCTAGAGGGGTGGGAAGCTGTAAAATACACGAACTTGGGATGTTGGTGTTAGAAAGATGTAGGTTCAAACTCAGTCTTCATCACTTGTTGTTGTTAGGTGCCGTCGAGTCGGAATCCAACTCATAGCGACCCTCTGTACAACAGAGGAAACACTATTGTCAGTGCTTCTCTGCTGTGCATAGGGTTTTCAATGGCAGGTTGATTTTGGGGAGGGGGTTGCCAGGTCCTTCTCCCAAGCCTACAGCTTCTGGTGTTCCCAGGCGGTCTCCCATCCAGGTACTAACCAGGCCCGACCCTGCTTAGCTTCCAAGATCTGACGGGATCAGATGCCACAGGGCTACAGCTGCAGGCCTCTTCATCACTAGTGTTCTCAATTTCTTTATCCATAGACTAAGGATAATAGTACATACGTCAAAGCACTGAGCATTCAAAATGATGATGTCTGGTACAAAGTAGGTGCGATGACGGTGATGAGGATGATGGTGAAGATTGTGGTGGTGGCGGTGATGGTGACCACAACAGTTACCCTGCTGCTTGCAGTGTGAATGGACTTGGAGTGTGTCAGAACCCTCCTAGCACCAGCAATACTGTTGGGCTCAATTTCAAAAAGGAACCACCTTGTTCTCTGCAGCGTTGCACAATAGTGTGTCCAGCAAGCATGTGGAGGTCAAGGCCAGGGCCGTGGGTGCTGCCAAGTCAGTGCTGTGTTCTGCAGGGGCTTAGAGATGCTTTGGAAAGACAATCTCAGACTACAGGAATAGTAAATTCCCTGCTCTACATGACTAAAACAGCCAGTCCAAGACTTCCTAAGAAAAGTGGTCCAGAAAACCATGGGAAGATGGAGAGCTGGGCTCAATGGTCCTGGACTGGACCCGGAGAGTTGGTTAATTGAGGTGGAGGCAAGGGAGCAGGCATGTAGGAGAGGGCTCCAGGAGGAGGAAACTGAGGCAGGGAAAAACAACAGGTGGTCTGCAAGCTTGAAGGACAGACAGGGAGACTGGGCTTCACAAGAAGATGAAGAATGAGTTCCTAGAAGGAAGGGTCCAGGGCTGGACCAGTCTTTAGCTTTCTGAGTCTGGGCTCTTGAGCCTATCCCTCTGGCTGAACCCATCCATCCCTGGCTCCAAGTGGCCTCTGTTCTCTGTTTCCTCCTGCTGCTCAAACTGCCACTTGGCAAGAAATTCCATTTTGGGATGAAATTTTACCTACAATGGCAGCACATAGCACTTCTGCACAGTGTGCACTGCAGCCCAGATGGCTGGGGGTGCAGGTCCCATGTGCTCAGCCACCACCTTTCTGCCCTGTGTGGAAGCCCCTGAGTGGAAGCCACTCCAGGGCTCTGCTGGACAGGGCTTGAGAGATGAACCAGCTCCCCCAGCCTCCTGTCCTGCAGGGTTCTGGCCTAAGCCCACTCCACTGGACCCACCCTTCACATCTCTGCCTGTGGTCCTGGTCAGGGTGAGAATGTGGGCTTTATCTTGCCAGGAAAGGGGAGGGGATGTCTGCTCCAGCCTCACCTGGAACAGAGGTGCAGACTGGACCATCGGCCCCTGCACCTTCTCCCAGGCCAGGGTGGCTGGCAGTCACTGCCTGGTTTCATCTGCCGTGCACTTGAGCATGGTCCCAGATGCCCCAGAAGGGCCGCTCGAATGTCAATTCCACCTTCCACAATCATTTTCCATATCCTCTTAGCGCCATGTGAATGCAGCCTGCTCGTTTGAATGCATAATTAGCCGGAGCATTCTACCTCGATAATTTCAAGGCAGGGGACAGGAGTGGAGGGGGCTTAGGAATTTGCATATTAATTTAGCCGAGGGAGAGAAAAATTGTTTACCGCTTTCTTCTTGCAGTTGCTCACAGAGGACTTAACTCTTTCCTGCTTCCTGTCTGGAGCCCAGGAGGGTGCAAGAGAAGATTTCCTCCACCCCAGCCCTCCTCCACCCTGGCACCCCTCCACCCCGACCTTCCTCCACCCCAGCCCTCCTCCACCCCTACCTTCCTCCACCCTGGCCCACCTCCACCCCTGCCAGCCTCCAGCCCAGTCCCCCAGGCTCCACTGTGGCCTCACCAGTGTCCCTGCCCACACCACCAGGCTTGGCCAGCAGCCCCTGTCTCTGCAGGGCCACAAGTGCACTGCCCCAGTGACAGAAAGTATGGGGACCCACTGAGAACTCCAGGCTCCCCTCTTAGTCTGGTTCTCACCTGTAGTTTTCTGGACCCAGAGACATCTGGGTCCTTGGCCACCCCACTGTCTTCATCTAGTTATTTATTCTGTGACCCTTCACTACACAGCGAAACTAGGGTTAGCAAGTGGCAGGCAGAGGGCTGTACATGCTGTCTTCCCCAGCAGGGCAATTGGTCACAAGGAGTGGTCAGCAGAGGACGTGATGCTGCAAAGCTCCTCCCAACTCAGAGGGGGAATGAGATTCCACTGGAGCATCAAGGCAGGCTTCCTGGAGGAGGCAACATCTGCCCTGAGCCCTGCAGGTTGAGGATGCTTCTCCAAGTGATGGAGATGGTGAGAGGATGGGGTATGTGGAGGATGGGCTGTCTGTCTTGACCAGGGAGAGAGCAGGTGAAGTCTCAGAGGCTGGGAAGGCTGTGATGGGCCTGGATGGTGAGTGAGTATGGGCCCTGCAAACAGCTGGTCCACCCTAAGTGTCCTCTTGCCTGGGGCTACCCAGGGCCACTTGGTAAAGGCACAGTGTGTCTCTGTGTTGTGGTTCTCCCCGAGACTGTATTTCCACATGGAGAAATGGTGATACATGCAGTACTCAACCCCCCAGGGCTCCACACTGCCCCCACAGTAAGGGCCGGACAAGAGCCTCTTGCTGCCATGGCTCCTGAGTGACTGAGCCATAGGCTCACAGAGTGCAGGGCCTCCTAAGTCCCTGACCTGGCACAGACATGCATCCTCCTTAGAACTGAGGGATTCTGCTGGGGGGCCATGTTGGCCCCAGCAGGGAGGGCCAGGCGGAGGCACATGACCTGGCACTCAGAGGGTGGGAGGCAGAGGGCTGAGAGCAGGGATCAAGACACTAGGGCCCAGGAAGGAGCGATGAACAAGTAAACTGGAGATGGGTATCTGTGCAGCAGAGTCCAGGCCACTCACAGGGTGGCCTTAGGCTTCCTCTCCCCGGTGGGCCTCCATGTCTTCATCTGTACCCCGAGGCCTGGTCCCAATCTGAGCCACAGAAGACATCACCAATCAATCACAGCATCCTCTCCCATGATGTCAGGAGTCCCAGTGAGCCACTTCCCTCGATTGGGGCTGGCTGGCAGATGAAGTCCTTTAGCCACCTGAGGGGCCTGGCTGGCTCTCTGGATCTCAGTTCCCTGGAGTCTGCAGAGAGGTGGACACCTCTTCCTCCCGCACCTGCACCATCAAGGACCTGAGAGATGGGTCAGGGAATGGCTGCCCTGGTGGGAGCAGAGGCTAGGGCTGGGGGCGGGGCACCAGGGCCAAGACAGGAGGACTGTGGCCAGTTGCCCATGAGGGATGGTGCCCAGGTGGGTGGGTATTGCAATATGATGGGGGTGGGGGCTCTGGGGAGGCAGGAGGCGCTTGCTTGGCCCCCCTCGGCCTCCTGAAGCAGCTGCCCCTTTATTTGCATCTGCAGTGTCAAGTGCGGGTCTGGAGGTCACCTGTTTGCCTCCTGCACCTGGCTGGCATCTCACATCTGTGAACCAGCCTCACTTCACTGTCCCTAAAAATCCCAGGTCTGACAGGAAGGGCAAATCCAACGCAAGATAACAAGGGACCAACCACACTCTGAGGAGCCTTGCTCCCGGCCCAGGCCCTGCCCCTCTGGGGAGGCTGGGTGGGTGTCTGACCCCATTTCCCACTGTCCTAGGGTGGCTGGGCTGAGTTGAACAAGTGCTGATCTCCCATATAATACAGGGGTACCAGAGAAGAGAGGCAGAGAGGAGGGGCAGGGGGAGCCGTAAGAGGGCGGAGACCCACCCTGGGCCCCTGATGCTGGGGGTCCAGCACTGCCCATGCACTGAAGAGGCAAGGAGGTCCTGCAGCCCCCACAGGCCTTCTGGGCGGGGCTCTGGCCAAGAGACATAGGCTGGCAGGACTTGGACAGACCCCCTTTGGCTTTACCACTCCCACTCCTCTTCTGGGCTGGGACAAGGGGCCCACGTGGGAAGGCCCACCATGTCTCCCTGGAGGTGGCAGCTCAGGTGGCCCTGTGCCCATAAGAAGACCATGAGAACGAGGCCTGGGCATCAGGAGCTGGGCCAGACTCCATGATGTGGAAGAGCCACTAACCCGCTGTACCTCCCCAGCCTCAGCTATGAGTGGCAGTGAGTGGGCGGGATGTGCCTGGCACTGCCATATGGGGGGCACTGGTCCTTGGCCTTGAGGAGATTGGCCTGCAGGGGGGACCTCATCCACAGAGCCTGTGGGCTTCTTTGAAGCACTTGGCTCTGGGGAGAGCAGTGGTCTCTGTGGCCCTTTCTCCCCCCAGTTCAGGCATGCTGGACACCAGGCCCCTGCACAGACCTGGATCCTTGCAGACCCACTCTTGGCAGGAGGGGTGTGAGGCATCCTGTGTGGTGGGGGCAGAATTCACTGTGAGGAGGCTGTGCTCACCACCACCTGCCACCCCAAATGTCCCCTCAGGAATCAGGCTCTGGAGATGTCTCTGTGGGTGCTCAGTTGACCGTAGGCTGCTGGGGGCCTGAGGGCAACTGCCCCACCACGAGCCCAGGGCCTGGCCACGGCCCCATGGCCCAAAGCAGTGGCTCAAGCAGTGTGGGCTGAGCCTGCTGTCTCTCTCCCCCAGGCCTGGCACAGACAAGGTTGACGTCTGGGGAGTTCAGAGGGCTCGAGGCGTGGCACAGGGAGCCTGGCACATGGAGGGTTAAGTGCTGATTATAGCTCTGTCTCTGCACCAGTGTACATAATGCGCTCTGCATTTGCATACTGCAGTGTGCACCCAATTAAAATGAACTTTTAATTTCTTCTAAGTAAATTACTTCTTGATGGTACGTGATGTGCACAAATGTCAGAATAATGGGGGAGCTGTAATGAGCTGGGGGGTGGATTGGGTGGGGGCTGCTGGGAATAACACCAGGAACACATGTGTCCACATGCCACTCCAACACAGGGCACACATGGCACTTGCTGCCCCTCAGGCAGGGCACACACAGATCTGTGGCCACTGGCCACATTCACCCAGCACCCGCGTGCCCCACATTCAGTCTGCTTGGTAGGTGCTCATCACACTCTATCTCACACGAAGCCACAGCCCCTCCCTGCAAATTTTGGCTGCTTGCATACATGTGCCCCAGTTCCCACTCCAGGGACACACGAGCTCACCCAGCCTGTTTCCCTTTCTACTCCTTCTTATTAAGGATATAAAAGTGGATGTAAGTTTACAGAGACTGAAATAGAGAAACAACCCAGAGCAGTGAAGAAGGCAGGCAAGGAGCCTGATCCTGACCTCCAGCAGCTGGGAGCGCAGCCAGCAATACAGGGGAAACTGAGACTCCAAGAGGTGGCACTTTCCACCTAGCCAGAGCTCATATGGAGCATGGGGATAAGGTCTGTCTGCCCCTAAGGCCTGTTCTTTGCCCACCCTTTTGGCAACAAACATCAGAACCTGGGCGGGACCCTGAGAAGGGCCAGGTGAAAGGAGGCTGAGCCCAGGCTCTCAGCCCCAGATGCTCTGCAGACTCCACGCTCCTCAGTCGGGCTCAACACTCATTTCAGCACCTTGGAGAGGGCCAGAAACTGGCTGCAGCAGATAGGCAGAGCCTCCCACCATAATCCCCATTGGTCAGAGGCTGGCCCTGTCCATGGGGGCAGCAGACCCCCTGGGATCAACACTGGCTCCAGCCCCCATAATTCCCATGGTCTTGGGGCCCCACATGTCCTGGGCACACCTGCCCCTGCCCAGCTCCCTGCAGCCACATTAGCCCCCTTCCCCTGGTTGTGCCAAAGCCACTGCTAGGTGTCTCTGAGACCCTCAACTACCATGTGGGACCCAAAACTGGAGATGCTGCTGAACCCCTGGCAGAACAACTGCTGCTACTTTATGCAGTCAAGGGGAGGGAGGTCAGATGGAGGCAGAACTCCACCTGCTGCATCCCCACAGGGTGCAGCATCTGGTGGCCAGTCTGCTGCCCTCCCTGCCATGGCCTAGTGTCTCCTCAGCCTTCTCAGGTCCCAATGGGGCAACAAAGAACCTGCTCTGTTGGTAACAGGACCTGCAGGACCTGCAGAAACAGTCGACCAGAGGACGGCAGACACCAGCTGCCAGCATGAATCCTTGGCCGCTATATACCTCAGCCTCATGGTCCATGCATAGGAGGAAGGCGGTGGCAGGCCAGCTCTGACCTGCACACCCTGCCCTACACAGGAAGGTCAGGGAGGAACTCCTGTGGAGGGCAACCAAGGGCCGACCTTGAAGGTGCTTTACACAAGGAGCCCCAAGAGGATGTGGGGACAGGAGTCAGATCCAGGCAGCGGCTGAGAAGCCTGTCTGCTCTGTGCGCAGAGCTTGCACAGGGGATGTTAGAGGGTGGGAGAGTGAAAGCAAGAGGGCCAGGTTGGTGGCCTCATGGTTGAGGTCCTTGAGGGCAAGGGCTCAGGGACATCACAAGCAATCCTAACAGCTGCACCTGCTGATGGCCACAAGACACAAAGAAGGTAGGTGCCTGATGACAGAAGCAGGTAATGGAGGTGAGAGTGACTCACCAGGGAGCAGCAGGGGCAGAGGAGGTGGCTGGCGTCTCAGGGGGCTTCCAGGCGATTCTTCAGCACGGGGTGGGCACACTGAGGTTTGTAGAGATGGGTCTGAGAAGGCACAAGGGGCAGGGGCTACACTCTAGGAGCTTGACCTTGTCCCAGGCCCCGCCAAAGCCAGGTGTGGACCCCAGGGAGGGGCAGAGGCCTCTTGGGCTGCCTCCTCCCTCACCCTCCAGGCAGTACCCCAGGGTGACAGAGGGAAGCCCCTGCCCAGCTCTCCCTGAGAAGGCAGGGAAACTGAGGTCCAGAGGATTACATGGCCAACAGGGCAGAGGAAAGGAGCTGGGCCTGGCCTGGTGTGGCTGCTTGTGTGTTGCCTCCACTAAGTGGGAGATGGTGCTCTGGCCATGTCCTCTGACCAGTGACCCCTGTGATCTTGCTTGGTTCCCCCTGGATGACTGATGGGCAGCAGAAGGAGCAGGCGGCACCTGGGTGGGGAAGCCAGAGTTGCATGCACATCCCTCCCTTGCTCAGGCACTTACTGTGGCTCCCTGCCATCCCCAAATGTGCACCTCAGCTGGGCACATGCTGGTCCCCCGGCCTGTGAGCCATCTTCCCTGCCTTAGCCATGAGGGCCTGACTGCCCCTGACCACCTCAAACCTCCAGAGTGAGGGACCTGCTGCTTCCCTACAACTCACCCTGCAAAGTCCCTTCTCTCTTCTGACCTGCCCACGGTGGCATAGACACCCTGTGGATGGCCAGGGCTGAGTCAAGACAGGTCCTGCATGCAGTGAGGGAGGAGGGACACACTTGGGTGAGGCCCTGACTGCAGCCTCGTATGTCCTGAGAGGGGCCTGTGCTGTCCCCACCAGGTCCTGGGCCCTGCTGTGGGGGAAGGCACTGCCCCTGCCCCCTGAGCTGAGCCTGCAAGAGGACAATCCACCCTCCGCTCCCCAGAGAGGCCCAGCAATCACTGCTTCCCTGGCAGGTGGGATGTACATGTTCGTGTGCATGTGGGTGCCTGTGTGTGCATGCGTGTGCATGCAGGCATGTCCTGTGCAAGCCTGTGTACACATGAGGTGACTGGAGCCCAGCTCTCCCCATCACTGAAATTTACATTGAACCACACATTAATTTCATAATTTTTTCCTCTCTAATTATGCCAACATCTGCTGCAAAGCCAAGCTGTGCACATGCATTTTAATGTCCCTCCCTGCTCCCCCTCAGCCTTGCTGTCTGTCTCTGCATTGAACTTCTCAGTAATTATCACCAAGAGAAGATCTTGACTTCTATTTCTCTTGCCTTCAAGAGGGGGAGATAGAGAATGGGAGAAGGGGGAAGGGAAGAAGGGGGAGAGGGAGCTGGAAAGACTGGAAGGGATGAGGAGAGACGGCAAGGCAGGCAGCGGATGGTGGACAGCAGGGACTTCCTTCTTCCTGCAGGAGCACTGGATGGTATAAAGGGGATGTGGGGGTGAGGAAGGGAGGGCCACTGTGACCCGAGTGCTTTTGTGGCCCCTGCATCCTATCTTATTTACATGGCTACTTCCCTGAGGCCAAGGCCAAGGTGGAAGATGTGCAGACGCAGGGTTCCATGGTAGTTTGCTGCCCTTGTGAGCTCTCTTGGCCTCCATGCCTCTCCTGGCACAAGCCGGTGTGCATGTGCGCGTGGCCTGGCACCACCTGACTTGGGCACCCTGGTCCCTTCACTGTGGGTGTGATTCCCAGGTCCGTGGTGTCCTTGTTTTGTTTATGTTTATACTTTTTGGCCTTTATTGGTTTGTGGATTGATGTATTTATTCAATTTGAACATTTTCACTTATTATTTCTCCAAATACTTTTTTCTGCCACAATCTCTTTTCTCTCTTTCTGGCATCCAAATCACATACATATTTGTTGTTGTTGGGTGCCATTGATTTGGGTCTGACTCATAGCAACCCTCATAAAGTTTTCAACGGCTGATTGTTCCAGGATTGCTTCAGGAATGGATGGTCACGTCCTTCTCCCATTTTTTGCAGTGCAGAGGATCGAATCTGGGTGCTCAGAGAGTCTGGAGCAGTGCTGTGCCCACTGAGCTAAACCCCAGCCCATTAGAGGGAAAATAGCCTTAAAAATTGACCACAAAGAACCTGTGACCTGTGGAATGACATCAAGTGGTATAATGTGTATATGGGGCTAAGGTTTAGCTCAGTTGGCAGGGTGCCATGCTGCACTCTCTGAGGACCTGAGTTTGATCCCCAGCACCACAAAAATGGGAGACAGATGTGGCAATCCAGTCCTGAAGCAATCCTGAAACAATCAGCCATTGAAAACCCTACCAGGGTTGCTACGAGTCAGACCCAAATCAATGGCACGTAACAACAACAACAACAAACATGCATATGATTTACATCCCAGAAAGAGAGAAAAGAGATTGTGGCAGAAAAAAGTACTTGGAGAAATAATAAGTGAAAAATGTTCAAACTGAATAAAAACATCAATCCACAAACCAACAAAAGCGAAAAAGCAAAAATATAAACAAAACAAGAACATCAGCCAGGTGCTGTGCCATAAGCCTGTAATCCCAGCAACTCAGTAGGGCAAGGCAGGAGGATCATGAGTTTGAGGCCAGAAGCAGCCAGCACAACTTAGCAAGATTCTATCTCAAAAATTAAAAAAAGGGGAGGAGGTTGGGAATACAGTTCAGTGGTAGAGCATTTGTCTAGCAAACCCCTAGTATCACATACAAAAAAAAAATAGTCAAATTGATAAAAACAAAGATAAAGAGACAACCTGAAAAGCATTCAAGACACACAGACACATTATGTACAAGGAACAAAGGTGAGATATACTGATGACTTGTAATCAGAAGTGATGCAAGCCAGGAGACAACAGAACAACATTGCCAAAGTGCTGAAACAAAATTGTGAGCTTAAAACTCTCTATCGTTCAAATAAAGCATTTTCAGATAAACAAAATCTGAGAGAAGTCACTATGGCATATGCGTATTTGGACATTGGAGGAGACCTTCAGGACAAAGGGAGAAAATGCCACATGATCCTCAGATCCACAGGAATAAATGAAGAATATGGAAGCAGTAAATATAAAGTATTTTTCCCATTTTTGTCTTCTTTAGACAACTGATGTATGGTGGGAATCAAGATATTTTCAGAAGGAAATGTATGACTGACATGCAAGGAAGGGTAGGGTAAATGCCACCATATTGAAACTTTCCTCCATTGCACACTAAATGCCATTAGGTCAGTTTGAGGTAGATGTAATATAAACTCAAAGTACACATATTATCATCCTTAGAGCCACTGTTAAAAAAATGAAATAAAGGTGGCTTCAAAAATATAAACAAAGTGAAATATTAAGAAATAATCAAATTATTTGCAAGAAGGCAATAAAGGAGGAAAATATGAAACAAAAACCAAGTGAGACAAATATAAAACAAATAGCAAGAGAGCTTAAGCTCAACCATGCCCCCAAATTACAAATATAAATGGAATAACACTTCAGTTAGCTAGAGATGGGCTCAGTGGTAGAGTGCTTGCCTAGCATGTGTGAGGCCCCAGGTTCCATGCCAAGCAACACAGGAAAGAGAGAGAGAGAGAGAGAGAGAGAGAGAGAGAGAGAGAGAGAGAGAGAGAGGAAAAGAAAAGAAAGCCAGAGTGATTATACTAATATCAGAAAAAATAGCCTTCAGACAATAAGTATTACCAGAATTAAAGAGGAATATATTGTAGTCATAATACTGTCAACTCATCAGAAAAGTATAACAATCATAAATGTGCTTGCACTTAATTAAGTTTCAAAATATGTGAAGCAAAACCAGGCAGATCTAAAGGGAAACAGACAAATCTATGATTACAGTAATTGATTAACTATATAGACAGAAAATCACTGAGAATGTAAGAGACTTAAGTAACCTTACTGACATCAGCTGGGCACTGCACTGCTGAAGAGCTGAATTGCAAGCCAGGTGTTGTGGCTCACGTCTGTGATCCCAGCAACTTGGGAAGCAGAGGCAGGAGGATCCTGATTTTGAGGCCAGAGGTTGTCTGCACAACTTTGCAAAACCCTGACTCAAAATAAAAAATAAATAATGGGCTGGGGGGGCAGTCCAGTGGTAGAGCACTTGCAAAATATGTGCAAAGCTCTGGGTTCAACATCTAAGTCCTGGGGGATAAAAAAGGGCTGCATGCTCAACTTATTTCCAAATGCTTGTTGATTGTTCACTGTAAAACAGGACTCAGTAAATATGAAAGGATTAACCTCATACATCTGTTCTCTAACAGCAGATTAGACAGTAATTACATAAAAGTGGCTATAAGTTTTCCTTAAATATTTGAAAATTAAATAGACTTCTGATCTCTGGGTAAAATAAGAACTTGCAGAGGAAATTTGAAAATATCTAATAATCATGAAAATGTGACATATCAAAATTTGTGGACTATAGCCAAAGCAGTGCTTAAGAGTGGAATTTATAGCTTTAAACACTTGTTAGAAAAGAGTAAACATTTAAAATAAATGATGTAAGTGTCTACCTTGAAAATCGAGAAAAATGAGAGCCCATTAATCTCAACGTGGAAAAAGATAATAAAGAGCATAAATGAAACCAATAGAAAATGAAGAGGGAAAATTAAAAATGCAAAAGTTAGTTCTTTGAAAAGATTAATAAAAGTGATAAACTCCTAGATTTCTCAAAGAATGAGAGAGAGAGATAGAGACACCAACCAGTATTGGGAATGAAGATACTACATCACCACAGATCCCATAGACATTGAAAGGAAAGTGTGAGACTATTTTCACCTTTACTGGTCAAAATATTTGCCACTAAAGGAAATGGACAAATCCCTTGAATGACACAAGTTGCCAAAATGATATAAGAAGAGAGAAACTCTGGAAAGATATTGAATATAATTAAAAATCACTCACATAGAAAAAGTAGAGGCAGCTGGGCTCCAGGAAGAATGAGTTTTGCTGAAGAACAAAGTGTGGAAAGGGTCAATACCAGAGCACTGGAAGAATCCTGAGGTCACCTACACTGTCCCTGGCAGCCCCTGCGTAGTGATCTACCTGGCCATTTCTTCCCTCTCTAGCATCCTTGGTTGCAGGAGGCAGCTGCTCTGAGACAGCGAGTACCTCACCCATGTCACATAGGACATGGCGGAGCTCCCTCCTAGGTGTCTTCGTCAGGGGTGGTGCATAGGCCTCCTGGAGCTGTTTCCCTGTGTCCTTTTCCTTCTCACCCATGAACCTTTGAGGCAAAGGGCAAAGGCCCCACTGGAGGAAAGGAAGCTGTGGGATCAACCACAGTTAACGTTTATAGGCAATTCCTCCAGTTCTCTGGACGTGGTGTCTTGTTCATTCATTCACAGCACGGGTTCCTCCAGGTAATGATCCTGGTTTCTACCAATGATAAATACAACAGACAAACTATACATACACAAGGTAAAGGTATAATTTGTTCTCCAAACCAAGATGCCTTGGAGCACAAGAGAACACAGAACTGATGATGTCAGGCTGGACCTGAGAACCCGGGACAAACAAGTGGGTGCAGGAGGTGGTACGACCACATTCCTGTCTTGAGAGACATAATGCAACAAGAATGACTATTAACAGTACCCACAGAAAGTCACTTTACAGTTTGCACTGGGTGCTATTGGCTCCCTGAGGCCTCCGACTTCCCTAGGAAGCAGGTGAACACTATTATTCCTCTTTCACCAAGACACACCAAGACCAAGCAGGTTGGGTAATTTTCTTATCAGAGAGTGGGAACCCATTCCAGGCCTCCTGTGGCTTATAGAGCTCTTTCTACCAAACTCCTTCCTCTCCTACAATTTTCTGGAAAAAACTAAAAATCCAAACATAAAACTATAGCAAACAAGTCTTTCTTGTTTTCCTTTTTGCTTTAGGTGCCAGGAAGCTCAGGAAGAAATCTGGGGCTAGCAGGGGGAGCAACAATCCATGTGGTCCTGGCAATCAGCCTGCTTTCACTGCATCCACAGTTTTGCATTTTCCTGCATCTCCTGAGCCTCCTTCATAAGTAGATAGGACAAGCTGCAAATCACATTTCCAAAGGAGCCAGCCTGTGCCCCGCTGGACCTCAGCACCATAGAAGGGGCCACCTGCGTGTACACAGCTGCTGGCCCCCTCTCTCTGGTTACTCTGGAGTCTACATCTGGGGAAGGCCCACCCTCACCTCCATCCTGGCTAGGTACATCCCATCCTCCACTGAGGTTGAGCGTGGCTGTGGCCATGCCTTCCGCAGGCTCCAGGGCGGACACTCAGGACCCTCCTGGAGCCTCTGCTGCACAGTGTGGACTCCAGGACCAATGGGGTCTGCAGGACGCCACCCACTGTTCACCTGCCCAGCTCTGCTCAGGGGTTCCGCAGCACCTTCCCACATCCCAGTGGATGCTGAGACAGGTGTGGGAAAGCCCTTGAGGCTCCTCTTCATGTCAGAATTTTTGTGGGCCTTGGTCCCCACTTACAGGTCACCTGTCCGGACCCAGGCCACCATGGACATGCCTGTGAGCCCCATACACCATGGTGTGCAGCAAATGTGCAGACGGCTGAGCCACAGCCTTCTGCAGTCTGAGTCCTCCCTTCCTATGAGAGGGGCGACCAGTTGTCCCCCCCAACAGTGAAGAACACAGACGCCTCACAGACCAAGACCCTGTCCCCAGACTGGACTCAGCAGTGACAGCCAGCATCTGGGGGCTGTTGCAGCGAGGGAGGCAGAGGCCCCTGGGCCTGGTCCCACCCCTGGAAGGAGCAGGAGGCCTGGCCCAGCGGCCCCCTTCCCACCTCTCCTCAATGTTTGCTATTTTGTTATTGTTGTTAATTCCTTGACAGGTGGAACCAGCACTGTGGGGCCTAATTAAGCTCAGCCAGCTGTTGCAAACACAGGGAGTGTGATGTGTGGCAGAGTCAGCGTGGGGTGGGGGGCAGTGCTGCAGAACCCGGGGCCCAGTGGAGACCCCGGGATTCGGAAGCTGGGGCAAGTCTGAGGTACCCAGCTGCCACCTCTCCTCCCCCTTTTCACACAAAGCTCTCAGTTCCTGGGAGCAGAGACCCTGAAGGACAAACAGACACTGCAGAGCAGACAAGAACCCAGGGCGACTGAAGATGTACTACTCAGCCCCAGGGGCAGTGCCTCAGCGAGCTGGGGGACAGGTGTGGGCGAGCATGAGTTGAGGGTGAGGGCGTGGAGTGTGGGATATGGCCGTGCTGTTGGGGTGTGCACGTACAGGTTCCCTGTGGACACTGGAGTAGAGCAGTGATCACTCAGTCTGCATCTCCGTCAGGTTTCAGAGGCAACAGAACGTCCATGAAACTGGCTGGCTAGGGGTGCGGCACGCCGGCTCAAACCCAGCTGAGCTGGGCTGCCAGCTGCAGGCCTCTCAGGCTACTCCTGCGCACAGGGTACGTGGGTCCACCCTCGAGCCCTTTATCCAAGGTGGCAGTAGGCTGGACACATGCTGAGCGCAGGAAGTGGAGGGAGCTGGGAACCCTCAACCTGAGCCCGTGTGTGAAGGGGCGGCCGGCGCTGGGTTCGAGCGTCTGGGTGGGACAAATAGGGGAAGAGAGAGTACCCCCACCTTAGCCTCTCAAAGGTAGAAAGAACTCCTACAGATAACAGACCCCCCACAGCAGAGGATGGCCATGTGGCCAACAAGCCTGAGGGAGGGGCATAAGCCTTTCCAAGGAGCACCCCACACCCACTATCCTCCATCAAGAAGCCCTCCCGATCAAGGGCTGGGGAGGCCATAGGGGCCAAATTCCTCCAGCCACTCTGGAAAGCTGTGGCTAGGGGACAGCCAGCAGCCCGTGGAGGTCTCCACCCTGTGCCTGGCCCCTCTCTGACAATAGTTTAGCAGAGGGGAAGGGTGAGGGGAGGCCTCCTCTTTCCTGAGCTGGCACTCAGCTTCACTTATTGTAAAAGCACCTGGAAGGGAATTCGAATCTGTTAGGACCAGGGAGGGAGTGGAAAAATAAAAATGATCCTGTCTTCTGATGTGCCCTGGCTTCGCAAGGGCCTTTACCAACTAAACTGCACGTGGCCCTCAACACGCCCTATTGAGATACACAGAATTTCAATTATCAGCTCCAAGTCATGCTGTTAATGGCAGGTAGGACTAAGCGAAACCTGTTGGAAGCCATCAGTGGGGGACCAAGTTCCTTGGATGCTTTGGGCTGCAG
>VMDO01000020.1:587620-642179 GCA_007922755.1 Pedetes capensis | reverse complement strand
ACTTAGGTGCACCCCCAACCCATGTTTTTTATTTATTTATTTATTTTTTTGGGGGGGGCTGGGATTTGGCTCAGTTGGTAGAGCACTGCGCTGCAGTCTCTGAGGTCCCGAGTCCAATTCCCAGCACCGCAAAAGTGGGAGAAGGGCCTGGCAATCCACTCCCAAGGCAATCCCTAAACAGTCAGCCATTGAAAACCCTATGAGGGTCGCTATGAGTCGGATACCGACTCGACGGCACCTAACAACAACAACAATAACAATTTATTTTTAATTTTGCGGTACTGGGGGTTGAACCCAGGGCCTCGCGCCTGCATGCTCAGCAAGTGCTGGGCCACTGAGCTGCACCTCAGCCCATTTTTTTTTTACTTTTTGAGACAGGGTCTTGAGATCCTCCTGCCTCCGCCTCCCGTGCTGCTGGGATTACAGGCGTTAGCCACCACGCCCAGCTTTTTTTATTTTTTGAGACAGGGTCTCACTAAGTTATGCAGACTGCCTCTGGTCTTGGGCTTGTGATCCTCCTGCCTCCGCCTCCCGAGCCACTGGGATTACAGGCGTGTGCCACCGCACACAGCTCCAGTTGGACATTTTTGATAATGACTATTAAGAAACTTAATTAGAAGTAAGCTCAAAAACACCCAAGACTGGAGTTCCCAAAAGTCTTTGTTTCCCTTCATCTTTACTCATCTGCCCAGCTATGTTTTTCTGAACACCAAAAACTCCTTTTAGATTTCCATGTATCACTCCAGCCTAGCAGGGAGCCCTTAAATGTCTCCCCCAAATTCATTCATTCAACAAATAAGTCTCTTTATTTTCAGCACCAAGCACTGCTCATACAGATGTGAATCCGACATGATTTTCAACTTCAAAGAGTTTATTGTTCAGAATAGAAAGATGATTACACATGAGTGTCCTTTAAAGGCCATCTTCTGAGTCTATATTATTGAAACCAAGACTCTAAGTTCAAATTTATACCTGTGCAGGCATATGACCTTAGATGATTACACTGTTCAATTTTAAACTGATTCTTAAGGAAAGGGCTTTTACAGTTCATTTCTTTTTGGAGTTGTTTCTAAAGTCTTATGCAGAACTTCTCTGGTGATTTAGGCATACTCACCCATTTTTAGTCAGAAAGCATCTGACAATAAGCCCAGTATGTGAGAATTTTCTATTATCCCTCATTTTGAGGGCTCTGTTTCCCATGTTTAAAGAGCCATGTACTTAATTATTCTGCAGAATTAATATTGAAAAACAGCTTCATAAGCTGAGTTTTGACATTTTCTATTTGATTGATTCATCTATCAGCAGAGGGTTTTACAATTTAATATTGGGGCTCTGAATTAAAAACACTAGGTACTTGACACTGAGACATGCTATCAAAGTGAGACAAAAGTTCAAGATAGTTTACTACAACAATTATTTAATATCTTTTTTCATTTTCTTCTTCTGTCCTCAAAATTTTGACTATAATGATTCTAACCTGTAATCTGTATATCATCAGTCTCAATGAATGTCCAATAGATTAATATCAAGCTATATATGGCCCATGGATTCTAAATCAAGTTATAGTACAATAAATATTCACTCTGCAATTCATTCTTTTATTCAGCCAACATTTATTGAAGGCCTTCTAAGAGGCAAACACTGTTCTAGGTGTTGAGAATACATCAGTAAATGGGAGACACGAGTCCCCACTCCTGTGAAGCTATTTAGTGGAATTTACATTCATTTACCCAACAATCCCAAATAAGCAATTTTGAGAATGAACTCCACTTTTATGGAGGAAGGGAGACAAATGATCAGAATATCGCTGGAGAGTTGGAGAGACACTGGGTTTGCAATCAAGAGACATGACTGTAATCTTAGGTGTCCAAATCTCCCTTGCTATTTTTTGGTTCTAGCTTTTCTCATCCATTATGTAATGGAATTAAATTTTGCCATCTCTAAAATCCTTTATGGATTGAGCAATAGAATCATTTATTATTCTGTGATGTGTAACAGGCATTTACTTATTTAATTATGATAAATTTACATACAATGAAAGACACAGGTTACACAAATTTATTTATTTATTTAACATTTATTTATTCTTGCAGTGCTGGGGATCAAACCCAGACCCTCATGCATGCCGCACAAGTTGTTTACTATTGAGCTACATTGCCAGCTCAATACATTTTTTTTTTTAAGTAAAGAAATGTGTAGGAGTCATCCTAAAATTCTCTACCTTCTACAGCTACAGTACAGAGTAGAATTACATATTATGTTTGGAGCAATGATCCCGAGGCATTGCAGGATGCTGAATCAGTAGGAAAAGATTTAATTATGTTCATTAGACTACTTATTAAAGCAGAAATGGACTGAGGCAATTTAGAGAGATTTCAAATAAAAAGTATGTTCTCATTAGCCCATAGTTAATCAGAAACTCAATTAACCAGTACATCCTATTCTAAGATTTTACTGGTTTTAGGCTTAACTTATTCTTCTTTACAACCATGACCAAATCACTGATCCAGATCCCAGCCATTCCACATTTATACCAGGAAAATCAATGGATTCTTTGTCCCTCAAACAATATGAAATGCTTTGAGCAAAACAATCACTTCAGAGACAGACAACAATTATTCTCCTAAGAAACAGCTATGAATGAAATGTAGAATTCTGAGCATTGCTTCAAACACTCTGTGCATCCTACCAATTATACATGGAATTAAGAAGCAAAGAAAAATAAGAAATAAAACATCTAAGCCAGGCGTAGTGGTGCACAGCTATAATCTTGTCTTGGAGCCTGCAGTCCTCAGGCTTAGAGTCTAGTCAGGGAGATAGCTATGACATATCACAGGAAACAAATCAGTGCAGAAACCATCACACTAATCTACATGATTCTAGCGTTCCAAGTGTAACTCTAGCGTTCCAAGCAGCAAGAAGAGTCAAAGCAGACAAACAAAGCTAAGCAACCATTTGCCAGGAAATGTTATGCTAATCTGTAGCATAATACATCCTTCTCAGTGCTACCTCCCAAAGTTAGGGCCTAAGTGCAGCTATTAGAAAATAAGATCATTGCTGTTGAGATCATAAATTAGTTGAGCCATTATGGAAAATACTACGAATATTCCTTGAAAAACTAAAACTAGAACTACTGAAAGATTCAAAGGAGATAAAATCAGTACATGAAAGTGACACCTGCACTGCCCTGCTTATTATAGCATTATTCTCACTAGCCAAAAGATGGAATCAACCTGAGCGTCCATCAAGGGATGATTGGTATAAATACACTATAGTGTATTATTTGTCTGCAAAAAAGAGGTAAATCCTATCTTTTACAACAACATAGGTAGACCTGGAGATCATTATGTTAAGTGAAATAAGCCAGGCATAGAAAAACAGACACTGGATCATCTTACTCATATGTGGAATCTAAGAAAGTTGAACTCACAAAAGTTGAGATTAGAAAAATGTTCACTAGAGGATGGGGAGAGGAGGAGGAAAAAAGGAAAGGGTGAGATTGTTCCAGTGATATAAGGTACCAGTTAGATAGAAAGAATTATTTCTGGTGTCCTATGGCTCATTAGGGTGAATATAGTTAACAATAATACATTTTATATCTCACAATAGCTAGAAGAAAGGACTTCCAATGTACTTGACGTAAAGATATGATAAAAGTTTGAAGTAATAGATATGCTAATTGCCCTGATATGATCATAACACAATATATGCAATAATTGAAACATCATCTTCTACTCCATATGTATGCACAGTTATTATGTTTATAAAAATAATTAATTCCTTATCAGATGAATAGCTTGGAAATATTTTCTCCTATTCCTTACGGTCTTTCTTAATTCTGTTGATTGTGTCCTGTGTTGTGAAGAAGCTTCTTAGTTTGATGTAATCCCATTTTTTCTTTCATGTTTACTTTTGTTATCTGGACATTTGGTGTTCAAAACATCAATGTTTTGAAGTTTTTCCTTTGTTTTCTTGTAGTAGTTTCATAGTTTCAGGGTTAGCATTTAGGTCTTTGATCCATTTTGAGTTGATTCTTGCATATGGAGAGAGAGAAGGATCTAGTTTAATTCCTCTGCACATGACTAATATCCAAAATATGAGAAATTTGAAAAGCTAAACACCAAAAATAAATAAGTAAATTAAATAGCAATCCATTTTTTTCAAAATTGGTTAAAGAACTAAACAGATACTTTTCAAAAGAAAATATACAAATGACCAACAAATATATGAAAAAATGCTCAGTCTCACTAATCATCAGAGAAATGCAAATCAAAACCACAATGGCTATCACTTGTCCCAGTTAGAGTGGCTATTATCATTATCAAAAGGACAAAAAAATAACAAAAGCTGGCAAAGATGTTGAGAAAAGGGGACTCATACACTGTTGGTGGGAATGTAAATTAGGAGAGTTGTTGTGGAAAATAGGAGGGAAATGCCTCAAAAAACTAAAAATAGAACTAACAGCAATTCTACTGGTATGTATTCAAAGGAGATGCCATTGTCATCCCTTAAAAATACCTGCAACTCCATGTTTATTGCAACACTACTCACAATAGCTAAATTACACAATCAAACCAGATTACCCTTCAGGGGATGAACGGATAAAAAATGACATATACACAATGGATTTTATTCAGCCATAAAAAGAATGAAATATTGTCATTTATAGCAACAGGGATGAAACTGGAAGACATTATATTAAGTGAAATAAGCCAGACACAAAGACAAATACCACACATTCTCACTCATTTCTTGAAACTAGTAAGTTAATTTTGTAGAAGAATGGAATTGACTAATGGTCACTAGAGACTGGGAGGGGAAAAGAAAGGGTGGTGGGAAAGAAGTTCATTAACGGGCACCAAGATACACTTAGAGCGGAGAAATCATATCTGGCTTTTCTTTAGTACAGTAAAGTAAGTACAGGTTAATACAATCTCTGATATATCGTTAAATGACTAGAAGAGTATAAAATTCCCAACACATAAAACCAACAAATGTTTGAAGAGAGGGTAATGCTTATTACCTGATTTGATTATTATACATTGTATATATTAATTGAATTACTATAATGTGCCTCACAAAAATGTAAAAATATCACATCTTATAAAAATTTGGTTTTTAAAAAAGGAAAGAAAGCAACCAGGTAGATAAATGGATTTATGTATACTTTAATGTATCTTCCTTTTAGCTGTATTAATTTAATTGGATTGCTAAGCATGTCATTAAAAGAAATGTGTTTAGGTACAAATATCAGAAATGTATGTGTGCACTTGTGTGTTAGAGACAGACCAGAGTCAGAGACAGTACAGAGATAGACTTTGCCAGGTAGGAATCAATGAAAGGTGCATAATTACAACACTGTACTGACCCAACTCTATTTCACCAACACAAACCTGTGTGTTACTGGATAAGAAATATCACCAGACAAGAGGCATGATCTATTAATTAATGCCTGACTCCTATGTACCACATGAAACAAGATACATCTGACAGCAAGTACAGTCCCAGGCAGACATGTGTTCGTAAAGTCACATAGGGATTTGGGGACCGCAATAGTTTTTTTGTTTTGTTTTGTTTTGCGGTACTGGGAGTTGAACCCAGGGCCTTGCACTTGCATGTTCTGCAAGTGCTGGACCACTGAGCAGCACCCCCAGCCTTTTTTTTTTTTTTTTTTTTTTTTTTATACAAGGTCTAGCCAAATTACGCAAACTGCCTCTGGTCTTGAATTTGGGATTGCAATAGTCTTAACCTGACCAGGAAGGTCATAGACATTGGCTTTAACCTTAGGACAAGGCCGAAGTCTCTGTACTTAGGCTCATCCAATTTGTCCTAGTTTCGCTACATGGAGATTTTTGATTTCTGATCTGGCAGAGAAGCGCCATCCCATGCCCTCACCTGGGACTGTCTACTGAAATCATCCACCCAAGAAGACAAAGGATGTAAGAACGTAAGGACGTGCTGCCCCCTTCAGGAAACACTGGTACCTGCAGCTCCAGCGATCTATTAGGACAACGTCCTACATTTTTCGTAGCCCTGTAGTATTTCTTGCCACAGTGCGGCGCTGCTGTTCCAAGTGTCACTGTCCAACCAGCCAAGGGTAGGAAACACTTTAACAGCAAGAATGAGAAGGGATTGAGGATAGCACCAGGGAAGTAGGAGGAAGGGAAGATTCAGGAAGAAAACTAACAGGCTATCTGCCCCGTGGGGCTTCCCTAGGATCCCCCATCTGACACATTTCATGAGGAAAGTTACTCCTACTCCCAGAGTTTCATTCTAGGATGGTTTGTTCCAACACTCCCCAAAATGGGCTCACTAACAGAATCACCAGAGGAACTATCTTAAAGATACAGATTCCCAAATTTTATCCCAAGAAACTCTGATGCATACATTTGGGAGGGGCCAGGCCATCTCCTTAAATCTCTTAGGAAGGTCATTGGTATGTTGTTTATAAGAGAAATGGAAGAAAGTATTTTAAGAGGAATTAGTCCTTGCAGGTCTCTAAACACAGCTTCTGTTTCTCAATTCAGTAACAATAGACTTACTGGTAATTGATTATGTGCCCACGAATTCTCTAGGAAATAGGTGCAGTTTACTGAATATGCTCATCTGTCTCCTTTAGAAACTTGCCTGCTAAATAAACTGTCAGTGTTCCATGCAGCCTATTTTGTGCAAAGGTTTGTGATCCAACAGGTCATTGGTCCCTAGAATTGACCCCACTGGCTCCTGCTGTGTGCTGAACATCCCAAGGACGGAACTGGGACCTGGCTGTCCTTAGCATCACTCTGAAGCAGAAGTGAATCCTAACTCAACAGGTCATTCACTGTGGGTTGATAAGGTTTTTTGTTTTTGTTTTTGTTTTTTGTTTGTTTGTTTGTTTGTTTTTTTGCTGTACTAGGAGTTGAACCCAGGGCCTCAAACTTGCATGCTTTGCAAGTGCTGGACTACTGAGCTGCACCCTCAGCTCACCCCACCCCACCCCCACTTTTTTTTTTTTTTAACTTTTTGAGACAGGGTCTTGCTAAATTACACAGACTGCCTCTGGTCTCAAACTTGCAATCCTGCTTCTGCCTCCATCGCTGCTATTACAGGCATGTGCCACCGCACCTGGCTAAAAAGTTTTTAACCTTTCTGAACCCTGACATGCAAGAGGAGACAATTACACTTGCCTCTGAAGATTGTTATAAGCCTCAAATAAGATCCTGTGACATCCTGAGCACCCTGCCTGCACGTGGTATCCAATTAGTGTTGGGTATTAATACTCCCAATTCCTTGCTTTGAGGACAGTTGTTCAGCTTTGCCCCCAATAACTTATGAAGTAAGGAAAGCAAAGAAAGCATCCTTCCTCCCCAGAATCAAGGCAGGCAGATAACATGAATATATTTATCCATCCCTCCTTCCCTTCCTCTCCCATCTGTGCGCCAGAATGACAGCCTTGGAACTCACCTCAGCACAGGTTTTCAAACACTGGCGAGCAACAGGGCACATATTAAACAGGGACCGTATTAAAGTGCTGTTCCTGAGCGGCTCCACAGGTTTCTGATTTTGTGCACCAGCTGTAGACCCAGGCACCCTCAATTTAACAACTGCCAGGATGTACTTGGAGCAACATGGCCTTGACAGTGATCTAGTCCCAGGCTCTGCACACCAGAGCTCTCAGGGGCAAGCAGACAAAGCACACATGTAAAGGGACAGAGTGTACACAAAAGGGAACAGGCTTACCAAACAGCCCTGGAAAGCACATGCCTGAGATATTTTCTCTACCTGCTTGAAATGAGAATTAAATGTATTCTGAAACAATTTTCTAGACAAATAATATTGCCACTGAACCAAGAGAGGGAAAGGGATTTGCTCTGTGGCTCACGTGGTGGAACTGAGCCCAAAGCTTTCCACTGAGGCCCCCTGGTGACCCTGCCCTGGTGCAGCCTTATGAGGGGTGCCCAGTAGCCTCTTTCTGTGGCCCAGGACTAAACCCCATGCCCAGCTGGGGAGAGCAAACCACCGCCCTGAGAAATCCCAGGTCAGAGGGGCCCTTTACGTTGACTACTCCCCCAGACAAGACTTTCTTAAAGCCAAGAAGCCTAGAGTTCCTTGTGGGGTGTTTGCCCTGAGGTCCTCAGACCTGGGATCTCTCAGACTGCAGACAACACTCTCAAGTGCTTTGTGACAGACCTGACCACCAGGTAAACAGTTATTTTGAGAGCAACTAAACGCACTCTGTGTCCTTCCTGACAGAACTATCCACTTGATACCAGTGATCAATAAAAAGAACTATCAGACAGCATTAGTCTTTAGAGATATCCCCAATATATTGTTTAGTGGAAAGCAAAGCTGTGGTAAAATTGTAGACAGAAAAGTGATAGGAAGACGCACTCATAGTGAAAGGATACCTAAGACTTAACAGCAAATACCGCAGGGGAATGGGACATGGAGAGCAGAGGATTCCTTTTTTATTTTAAACCTCTGGATTTTTTCTAAACAAGTAGAATGTAGCATTCTTGCACAATTTCCTCAAAAATCAAATAGGTGATTTTAGATAGATGGCAGTGATGATACCGCAGTTATTTAATCCCTCCAAACCCCTCATAAACACTAAGAGAGCAACTACATAGTGAGTATAAATGTTATGTCATGATTACAATCAGGAACATTAAATAAAAAACAGGAAAGGGAAAACTGTGGGTTGCAATCCAAGAAAATGTCCACCATGACGATCTTCCCTGCTTTATCTCCAGATCCCTGCATTTTCCTCCCTGCCCATCTCCATCCTCACCCCTTGCCTGTACGCCTCATTTCCTTTGTGTTTCCCCTGCACAGGCAATTGCCTGTTTACTCAACTGATTCACCTTCAGGGGAAGAATTGTGTCCTGTTCACCATGTGTCTCCAGAACTTCATCTTTATTAAGCACATAGTAGGTGCTCGATAAGCCTGCAGCCATACCACTGTGGTGTCCGATCCCATCAGATCTTGGAAGCTAAGCGGGGTCGGGCCTGGTTAGTACTTGCATGGGAGTCCGCCGGGAATACCAGGTGCTGTAGGCTTGGGAGAAGGATCGGGCAACCCACTCCCAAAAATCAATCACCCATCGAGAACCCTATGAACAGCAGAGAAGCACTGACAAAACTATTTCACCTCTTGTACATAGGGTCACTATGAATCGGACACTGACTTAACAGCACCTAACAAAAACAGCAACAACAGGTACTCTATAACTACTATGTATTATTGCAGTATGACTCCTGTTGTATCCATAAAGTCGAATGGAATCAGGGAAGGACGGAATGAGGAAACTTTGGGGGTTAATGAATATGTTTGTAACCTAAATTGTGCATCCTTATGGTGCATCCTTATGTCAAAACTTACCAAATTGTACTCTTTAAAAATTTATAGTTTTCTATATGCCAACTGTGCCCCAGTAAAGCTGTTACATATTTAAAAAGTAAAACAAAAATTCATAATTGCATAACAATGGCTGATCTGCTGCTTAATGGCCAGTCATGTGATCTAATGGTTTTAGATTATTGTGCACTAGAAATGAGCCAACATCATTATCTTCAAAGACCTAATGCATATGAAGCAATAATCATTTACTTTATGGGCAGTAGAATCTCAAAAAATAATGTGTTTGCATAAGAACATAAATGGGAATAAAACTGTCCCTCAGTCCCCAGCTCTCTATCCACGGTCACTTTTTTTTCTCAGAATGAGAGGCCAGGGAATGACTGATGAGGAAGGAATAACCATGGATGATGGGAAACCTAGCAATGAAACACCCTCACAGGGACCCATCCAGGCTGTGCTCAGGAGAACCTCCGCTGCTAGACAACAAAGACAGTCATCAGAGAAGAGGCCCCATGTGGCCACAGATGAGGGTAATGCACTCCTCCCCTACACATAAGCAGAGGTTCCAGCAGTACGGGGTTGGGGACAACTTTGCATATCACATGGTGCTCATTTCAAAATACACACATGAAACATATTTCTTCTGGAGTCCAAAATAAAGCCCCAAAACATTTCTGGAAAAACTTGCTTTTGGACAGGCTCCTATGGTCCCTAGATATCACATTTCATTTGCACAGGGCTCCAGCTGCATGACTGGCATTTGTCTTCTTGAGTTGTCCAGCAATTCTCAACCAAGGCATTCTTTTCTCCAGCTCGTCCTTTAGCAGATTGCTATTGCTGACAGAGCACCTTGCCTTTAATAGTCTTTCCTTTATCCTATTTCTTCTTTCCTTTCTTGTGCACTAGATAAAAAAACACATAACATAAATAATTTACCACCTTAACCCTTTTAAAGTGTCGATCGGTAGTATTAAGTACATTCATGTGGTCAATACAGACCTATCCTACTTATTTTGCCACCAAATCATCTGATTTTTAGTATTCCACTTTCCCTTAATGACAGCCCCGTTACCCATATTCAAAATCTCACAATCAACTATTGACTGCTTTTTATCCCACTTACTGATGCCCATTAGTTCCAGCATGTGGATTGAATCAGCCTCCAAAATATTTTTCATCTCATCAGTACTCCTCCAATCCCTTTAATGCCATCCTAGTCTAAATGGTTATTTCTTCCCTGAACAATTGCAAGAGTTTCATAAGTGATTTTCCCATTTTAGGATCTCTTACCTTTGATCCTTTTTTTTTTTTTTTTTTTTTTTTTTTTTTTTTTTTTTTTTTTTTTTTTTTTTTTTTTTTTTTTTTTTTTTTTTACCTTATTACCTTTGTGTGTGAGTCACGGATCAAGCTCAGAGCCTCATGCATCTTAATTAAATTTTTAAATAAATGTTTTTTATCATGGTATTCATTTGTTCATAACAACCTTCAATGAAGCTGGGCATGGTGGCACACAACTGTAATTCCAGCACTTGGGAGGCAGAGGTTGTAGGATCACGAGTTCAAGGCCAGCCTGAGCTACATAGTGAGACTCTGTCTTGAAAAGGGTTGGAGATGTAGCTCAGTGGTACAGCCCTTGCCTAGCATTTGCAAGGCTCTGGATTAGATCCCCAGCATTGCACAAAGGAAAAAAAAAACATGAAAAACCTTCAATGACTATCCCCCAAAATAAAATATAATGTCCTTAGCCTAGCATACAAAGTTCTGCATTATCTGTCCCACCTTGCCTTACCTCCAATAAGCATGGTGTGGCTTCAAGGAACTGACAAAAAGCAAAGAGCCATAATAGACGCAGAAAGCAGAAAATGCATCTCCATCAAGATTTTGCTATAACACCAGTATGACACTTTTGATTAGTGTTCTTATTTCAAAGGATATCTTTCCTAGCTCCAAACAGTGGAAATATACACAATACTGTGAAATCTTGGCCTTGAAAATGAAGTGTTCATGCTTCTTGTATATTTACATTATTTTCCTTTTGAAAATGATAAAAATATAACTCATTTGGGAAATAATGGATCCCAAATAGCGGAAATTCTTTCTGATCTGTTCACTCTTCTATCTGCCTACTGCTTCTACCCTTGGCCAAACCACCCTCCTCTCTCACTTGAACTACTGTAGAAGCTACATACATAGTTTTCTGCTCTGTCCTTTCACCCCTTTAATCTCTTCACACAAGAACGAGAAGACTTGTTTTCCAGATATAAACCATATCATGATACCTCCCTGCTTAAAACCTGCTTACGGTTTCCACGTGTCCTTAGAACAAAATCCAAACATCTCAAAGGTTCTTCCTGACCTAGTTTATTCTCCTTTCACTCATGAATAAGAGCAATAATAATACTGCATCTCTCATGGAGTTACGAGAATTAAAAGATATCATTTTGTTGTTGTTTGGTGCCATCAAGTCAGTAGCCAACTCATAGCAACCCTATATACAAAAGGCAAACAGTATTATTACTGCTTCTCTGCTATTCACAGGGTTTTCAGTGGCTGTTTGTTTTTTGAGAGTGGGTTGCTGGGTCTTTCTCCCAAGCCTACAGCACCTGGTGTTCCCAGGCGGTCTCCTGTCCAAGGACTAACCAGGCTCAACCCTACTTAGCTTCCGAGATCTGACAGGATCGGATGCCACAGTGCTACAGCTGCAGGCCACATGGTATCATAAGAATGGCTTGATACATTTAGAGACTACCAAAAAATTCTCTCCCATGTGTCTGTCAGCTTGTTGTGCTGAGGGGGCTTGCATGTTGCTGTGATGCTGAAAGTTATACCACTAGCGTTTCAGATACCAGCAGGGCCACCCGTGGTAGGTTTCAGCTGAGTTTCCAGACTAAGACAGACTAGGGAGAAGGACCCAGCAGCTCACTCCCAAAATAGCCATTGGAAACTCTATGAGTAGCAGAGAAGCATTGTCAAATATAGTGCTGGAAAATGAGCCCCCCAGGCTGGAAGGCATTCAAGAAACAATTAGGGAAGAGTTGCCTCTTCAAAGTAGAGTTGACGTTAATGACAAGAATGGAGTAAAACCCCTGGGTCTTCCATTTGCTAATGTGGCATGACTCAAATGAAAAGAAACACAGTGGCTGTAACAATGGGCTCAAACATTAAAAAAAAAAAAAGACCCTGTGTATGCCACAGTGTTGGGCAGTGTTTTGTTCTCTGACTCAATGGCACGTGGCACTTGGCAACAATAGCAACATGAAAATTCTAAGTTCTCTAAATACAGCTATTTCTATGGTTTCAAATTTTATTCTTTAACTCCTCAAACATTTTAGGAATTAAAGTACATTTTTTAAAAAAACTGTGAAACAACCTTGTGTTGGCTGAAGCAAAGGAATAAAGGGCTTTTTCATACTTGAGTCAGGACAGCTAAGGGGTGCAGAGCACATTGAGGCACCAGGAGAGATGATGGGAGCAGCCACCAGGCTTACAGAACCCTAAGACCATAGAAATTGGGGATGGAAAATGGCAGCCAGAGGGTTCAGGACAGCACATGCTCATAAGTGCCTGTGTTAATGCAGACAAATGTATATAGAAATGTCAGCTTAGAACATGGTCAGAGATGAACAGGAAGAGTGGTGAGCAAACAATAAGCCATCATCTTCTGGCATCTATTTTCCAATTTTCTCAGAGTCTAAATATAAATGGCAATCTTCCTGGGAAATAAGAAGAAGACAAAAAGGCAAACATCCTAGCCTAGTGAGAAAAGGCAAGTCAACAAAATGGATGCAATTTTTTTTTTGTAGTACTTGGAGGTTGAACCCAGGACATCACACATACTTTGCAAGCACTCAACCACTGAGCTGCCCCCTCAGCCCATTTTTTAACTTTTTATCTTGAGACAGGTCTCGCTAAGTTATGAAGGCTGCCTCTGGCCTTGAACTCATAATCCTCCTGCCTCTGCCTCCCAAATTACTGATATTACAGGTGTGAGCCACTGCACCTGGCCCGCCTTTTATTATTATTATTATTGAGAGATAACAGTACTTACCAAAAGTTTGAGATGATTCTCAATTTATTCTGTAAAAATTAAAGCTGATGCTTGTAAATGCTCATGAAGTGATGAGTGATGAAGAGGGAGAGTAAGTCTATATCAGCATGAGGGAATAAGAAAAAACATCACAAAAAGTGTTAAGAGGATCTGCAAGGATAAAATGCACTCAAAATAGTCACATAGAGATGGTCGAGGTAGGAGAAGAAATAAAAGGGCTCTAAGGTTCTTTTATTCTGGAAAAGGATTCAGAAACTGATTACCTTAGATGTCAACAAAAAATATGAATTAAATATATAGTTTCAAATTTAGGAGTAACCACTAAAGGAAAGGATTAAGGGCTGGCGATATAGCTCAGTAGTAGAATACTTGCCTAACATGCAAATCTCTGGATTCAATTCCCAGCAACACTGAAAAAAAAAATTAGTGTGGTAAGAAAAGGATTAAGATCTATAACTCTAAACCACAAGGGAGGAAACATGGAGCTTTCTTATGAGAGAAGTGATGATGATAATGATGATGGTGGAGAAATAACAGTAGCATCACAAGTTGATAATATAAAGTAGATAGATAAATGCCTCTAAAACTCAGTAATCACAAACAAAAATAAATAAAATTCACATCTTAGAGTATAGGCTTTCCAGCTGGGTTAAAAATAGAAACTCTAATTCACAGAGCCATGCAGTATTTACAAGTATTTACCTAAAGTAAAATGAAGGAAAGCAGAAATTCTGAGAAAACTCATTTCTCTAGGCACTCACACAATGCTTCTGACATAAAATATATGGGTTTTTCCACACCAAGCAATTTTCCAACTCTCCAAAAACCATCTAGATGTCCTACAATTTAACTCACTTCTCACCCTATCTGGAGTTAGCATTGTACCCCACAAATTGAGGTCTCAATCCCACAGACCTGTCTCCACTTGAGGTACCAATCACAAGACTGTACCTCTGATATTTCTAACCCAGAGTTCCCATAACCCCCTCCATGCATTGGATAATTTGCCAGAGCAGCTCTCAGAATTGAGGGAAAGCCTTACATTTATAGATTCTTTTGAAGAATATAGCTTAGCAACAGCCCAACAAAAGTGATGCAGAGAGCAAGGTATGGGAAGTGGGGGCAGAGCTGCTATGCTCTTTCCCAGTATACCACCTTCCCAGCACCTCTATAAGTTTAAGTACCCAGAAACTCATCAAATCTTACTACTCAAAAATGTTTAGTTTAATCTCTGGCCACCCATCCCCAAGGGCATTGGGTAGGGTAAAATTTCCAATTCTCTAATTAGTTGATTTTTCTGGTGAACAGCTCCATCCTGAAGGTACCTAGGGGCTCCACCCTAAGTCACCTCATTGGCATAAACTCAGATGTGATCAACAGGGGCTCATGTGAATAAAAAATATTACTGTCTCTGAGGAAAATATTACTGTCTCTGAGGGTTTTAAGAAATCTGTGCCAGAAATTTGGGTAAACAACTGAATAAATTTTTATTACACTATAAATATGACAAAATACCAAGCATATGATCATTTTGGAAAGGAGTTCAAATGTACTAACATATGATAAATACAGATTTCAATGCTAAAAACTTAAAACAGGATATTTCATATTAATAAAAGTTCAAATCGTTAAAAAGCTATGAACACTATAAAATTTCATGTACTTAACTTGCAGCTTCAGAATTTATAAAGGACAAAATGATGGAAATAACAAGGAGAAATTGGAAAGTGTTATCATTATGAAGACTATAACATACTTCTCTGAGAAGTTCATAAACTAAGTAGGTCAAAATGCAAAAAGCAGTATGGATTTATGTCTAGCTTAATATAGATACAGATGGTTAGATTAAAAAATATTTATAGGTATAGATATGAATTAGTTAATATATGCTCTTATATTCGCTCACTCTGTATGCTGAGGGGGCCTGGAAACAATTGCACCTCCACAGCAATGAGCACAACTAATGCCCAGATTTGATTTCTAATACCATTTTCCACTGAAAGGAAACAGGGCTACTTGAAGAAATGGTTGATTCTAGGACAGGGGCAAGAAATATATAAGATAAGTGTGGATCACCTTGTAGTGCCACGCAGTACAGATGTGATGAAAGAAAGGAGAGAGAGAGAGAGAGAGAGAGAGAGAAGAAAGGAAAAGAAAGCAAGCAAAGGAAAGAAAGACAGATAGAAAGCCCACAATCAGTCAGGTACGGTGGTGCATGCCTGTAATCCCAGAGACTCCCGAGGCAGAGGCAGGAGGATCGCAAATTCGAGAACAGAGACAGTCTGTGTAATCTGGTGAACTGTCTCAAAAAGTCCAAAAAATGGGCTGAGGGTGCAGCTCAGTGGTACAACACTTGCAAAGCATGCAAGCACAAGGCCCTGGGTTCAATCCGCAGTAGTGCAAAAAGAAAAAAAGAAACAAAAGAAAGCCCACAATCATAATGTGTGCAAAAATGACCCAGGAACCAATGGAAAGTATTCCCTGTGGCCAAATCTGATGCAATTTGAGCAAGAAAATAAATAAAGCAATAATGAATTATAATCTAATATGTAAAATAAATGTCTATGATTTCTTACTGATATAAATAAAATGTTGAATAAATAAATAAATGAAGATAATCTCCTATGTCTAACAATTCCAAATAATTTATGTAGGTATTTTACCCTGGAGGAGGTGCAGAGTGGCCCCCACTCCTTAAGTGTGGGCCATGCATAGTGACATTTTTCCAATGATTACAGAAGGAAAGTGGGGAGAAAGAGTAAACTAACAGTCGAACCCAAATACTACTGACAATACCTCAGGCAGATGATCAAGTTCTACACCAAGAGTGATAATCCTACTGATACTATGCACTCTTGATATGATGCAATGATGAGCAATCTCAATGTGATGCTTTACCTCTGCGATCTTCCTTTCCCAAAACCACAACTCTAGTGTAATCACAAGAAAAATATGAGACAATTGCCTTTTGAGGACATTATACAAAATACATGACCAGTACTTCTCAAAACTGTCAAGGTCATCAAAAACAAGGAAAATTTGAGAAACCATCCTATGGAGGCCTTGCAACTAAATGAAATGCAATATCCTGGATTGGATCCTAAACAGAAAAGACATAGATAAAAACTAAGTAAATATAAATAACCTTTGGACTTTAATAATAGTGTATCATTATTGATTGGTTAATTGTGACAAATGCATCATGTTAATAAGATGGTAATTATAGGAAATAATAAATATGCATTATATGAGAACTCTATACCTTTAACTTTTTTCTCTCTAAATCCGACGACACTGTTCTAAAATCTATTTTTAAAAATAAAGGAATGTTAAACACACACATAAATACCTTGAATAAAAATGTAATCATACAATTAAAAAACTTGATCTAGAACTTTCATTTATGGTAACATAGGAGACTAATAACATGAACAACTCTCTTATTGAAAACATCTAAAAATTCTTGATGAAATATTTACAAACATCTTCTTAAATAAAATTAAATGAGCTAATAAGATGGTAGGGAACATTCTGAGGTCAAATAAATAATGAAGTGAAAGTTGTTGTTGTTGTTGTTAGGTGCCGTCGAGGCGGTATCCAACTCATAGCGACCCTCATAGGGTTTTCAATGGCTGACTGTTTCGGGATTGCCTTGGGAGTGAATTGCCAGGCCCTTCTCCCATTTTCGTGGTGCTGGGAATTAAACTCCGGACCTCAGAGACTGCAGCGCAGTGCTCTACCCACTGAGCTAAATCCCAGCCCCAATATGTGAAAATAGTAACTTCAAATAATGTTTCTGGATACAAAGGCAGTATGAAAAATGCCAGCAACATTCAGTTAGAAAGCATAATTTTTGTTTCTTTGTTTTTTTGACACGGGGTCTTGCTATGTAACCCCAGCTGGCCTGGAACTTGTTGTGTAGTCTAGGCTGCCCTCCAACTTGCAGCAATCCTCCTTTTCAGCCTCCCAAGTGCTGGGATTACAGGCATGTGACACCACACCTAGCTAGAAAGGGAAATCTTTAAGATACTTTGATTTACAGTAGCATAAAAATATGAAGCACATAGGAGTAAAAGTAACACAATATATCTAAGGCCTTGATGGGGAGTGTTTTTCAGTGGAGTTTTACAATGATCTCCATCGTTTTATTGCTAACACTTCCTTGTTCTTGTAAAGTGTCAACAGGATATTTTCACAAAATTATCAGGATTTATAATCCTTTACCACAGAGTCCTTAAACAATTTGTTATTTGAAATGTCAAGGGATTGCAGCAGTCCAGGAATGAGATCAAGAATAACAATCAAGTTCCTACATGTGCAAGTAAGAACTACATCATGACTTATTATCCAGCTGGCAGGAATTGTAAGGCCCATCAATTACAAGAGATGTTGTGTTGGTTTCCTACGGCTCCTATAACAAATTACCACAAACATGGTGGCTTAAAACAACACACATTCATTCTCTTACAGTTCTGGAGTCTGGAAGACGGACACCAGTCTCAGTGGACCAAAATTCAAGTGTTGGCAGGGCCACATTCCCTCCAGAGGCCCTAGGGGGAGAGTCTGTTTTCTTGCCTTTTCAGTTTCTAGAGCTGCATTTCGTTGGCTCATGGCCCTGACCTCCATCCTCAGAGGCAGCAGCACAGCACCTTTTTTTCCCCCCCGGTCCTGGGGTTGAACCCAGGGCCTTGTGTCTGCATGCTCTGCAAGCGCGCCCAGGCCATTTTTTTAGTTTTTGAGACAGGTTCTCACTAAATTACGCAGACTGTCTCTGGTCTTGTACTTGGGATCCTCCTGCCTCCGCCTCTGGAGCCACTGGGCAGAGCATAGTATTTTCAAATTTCTCTGTTTCCATTATCATATGCTTTCTGTCTTCTGACTCTGCCATCAAACCTCCCTCTGCTTATCTTTTAATAAGGATGATTTCATCTTCAAAAGGCTGGAAAAAATCAAATGTGAATAAATACATGGAGAAAAAAGAACTCTCATACAACTTGTGGGAAAATAAATTGATATAAACACTCTGGAGAAAAATTCAGTTGAATCTGGTAAATTTAAAGAGCACAGTTTTGGACCAACAATTCCATTGCTAGTTATGTATTCAGTGGAAACTCTGAGTGTGATCTCCAGGACACAAGGCCATCTGGGTAAAAGAAAACCTAAATGTCCACCAGAAGAGAATAAAAAATTAAAAATAAAAGAAACACGACATAGTAGTTTAAATGAAGAAAGTAGGATTCTTGTACTACAAGAATAAATATCTAAAGAAAAAAAGGAAGATGCAGAGCATATGATTGTATTTGCACAGCCTTTAAAAACATTCAACAATGCTATGTACTGGTTATGAATATGTATACACATAAAGTACAAAATGTGTATGGGAATTAAAAGCACCAAATTCAAGATAGTGATAGTCTGGGGGAGAAGATGACATGAATAGAATTGGGAGGGAAAATGCTAGGGACTTCAAGTATTTCTGCAATGTTTTATTATGTTTTTAAAGAAATGAAGCAAGTACAACAAAACGGATTTTATGGAGTTGGATAATGGATACAGACACTTGTTATATCTTAGTTCTGAATGATATATTTTATAATATTTTACATTATTCTTTTTCCCCCTTTATTAAAAAATGTTGGTGGGGTATAGAGTAATAAGGATTTTGCTATTTCCATTGTGCAACTATTACATCATTTTTGGTTACACTTTCATCAACTTACATAATTTATGGAACCCTTTGCTTAATGTGTAGTAAAAATCGTACAGAATTATGAGTTATATTCCCTTATTTTTTCTCATGTTATCATGTAGTTGCATCATATAATTTGAGATTATCCTTTTGCGCTTTATCCTTTTGCATTATTTCCCCTCCCCATCCCTCCTTCCACATTTTTTGCCCCCCCCTTTCTTTCTACTCTGCTTATATTTTCCCTTCTTAGATAAGCTTGATTGTTCATTTTTAGGTATCTATGTATATATAGGGTTTTTTAATTTTTTCTCTTCTTTTAAGCTAGATGTAGCTTCAGATATGAGTGAGAACATATGGTAGATCTCGTTTAGGGCCTGGGTTCATTCACTTAAAATGATATTCTCCAGTTCCATCCATGTTGCTGCAAATGACATTATTTCATTTTTTTTCATTGCTGAGTAATATTCCAGTGTGTGTGTGTGTGTGTGTGTAACAATTTTTTTATCTATTCCTCTATTGAGGAACATCTTGGTTGGTTCCATACCTTTGCAATTGTGAAGAGTACTGCATTAAATATGAAAATGCTGGTGTCCCTGTGGTATGATGACTTACCTTTGGGTATATTCCCAGGAGTAGTATAGCTGGGTCGTCTGGCAGTTCTATTCTTAGCTTTCTAAGGTATCTTCATATTGATTTCCAAAGTGGTTGAATTAATTTACAGTCGCACCAGCAGTGTAAAAGAGTTCCTTTTTCTATGCATCCTTGCCAGCATTTGTTATTACTTGTTTTGTTGATCTTGGCCATTCTTACTGGAGTGAGATGGAATCTCAGTGTTGTTTTGATTTGTGTTTCCCTAATGGCTATGGATATTGAGCATTTTATCATGTGTTTCTTGGCCCTTCGAACTTGTTCCTTTGAGAACTGTCTGTTCATTTCCTTTGCTTACTTACGTATTGGGTTATTTGTTGTCTTGGAATTTGCTTTCTTAAGGTCTTTGTATGGGCTGGGATTTGGCTCAGTTGGTAGAGTGCTGCGCTGCAGTCTCTGAGGTCCTGAGTTCAATTCCCAGAACCACAAAAATGGGAGAAGGGCCTGGCAATCCACTCCCAAGGCAATCCTGAAACAGTCTGCCATTGAAAACCCTATGAGGGTCGCTATAAGTCGGATACCAACTCGAAGGCACCTAACAACAACAACAACACCTCTGTCAGATGTGTAGGATGCAAAGATTCTCTGCCATTCTGTGGACTCACCCTTAACTCTGTTGATTGTTTCCTTTGCTGTACAGAAGATTTTTATTTCATGTAATCCCATTTGTTAAATGTTGTGCCATTTCCTGGGTGATTGGAGTCTTGGTAAGGAAATACTTTCACATTGCTCTTAAGTTACTTAGACTATGTTAAAATCCTGAAAAGATTTGTATTTAAAGAACTCTCTCATGTTTGTTTGTTTGTTTTGTTTTGTTTTGTTTTCGGTGTTGTTTTTTGTTTCCAGTTGTGCTGGAAATTGAATCCAGGGCCTTGCATGTACAAAGGAAGTGCAATATTTACAGAAATACTGGGCAGGGTATCCAAAGCCTTACCCCTCCAAACAATGGCATCTGACTCAGGTAATTTTATGTGTAAATCCTTACAAATCTTGAAGGAGATTATAATTTCTAAATTATATAATGTGTATCAGGGTTTAGAAAAATGAAAGTTCTCTAGTTCATTCCAAAATATCTAGCATAATCCTGTTACCAACACAAAACAAAAATAACATTTTTTAAAAAGTATAGGCCAATTTTATTTGTACTGATAGACAAAATGTGAGATTACATGCTACAAATTAATCTAGATTGTAGCAAAATAATAATAATCATAATCAGTCAATTATATATACCCATCTGGCAAATAATCAAAGAATTCTCCTCCAAATGAATCAAGTGACTCAAATGCAAAGAAAGGGATCAATTCCCAAAACTCAGGCTCTAGCATCACAGAAATTTCTATCAGCTGATATGTAGAATTTGACTTCTCAGGTGAAAGAGTCTAAAATGATAAAATCTGAAATTATACAACATCTGAATGAGAGAACAAGATGTGTTGGTATTAAATGTTTAAAGTTACATATATCGTATACTATGGGGCTGAACTGTAGTTCTCCCCCTAAACAAAATATGTTAAAGTTCTAGCCCCAAATGCCTTGGCATGTGACTTTATCTGGAAATAGAGTTGTTGCAGATGTAATTAACCAAGTTAAGATGAGGTCATGCTGGAGTAGGATGGGTTGTTAGTCTATTATGAGTAAACCATGTTGGTGAATGCCTGTAATCCAGCACTCCATTTGAGGCCAGCCTCAGCTAGACAGTGAGAACAGCTTGGGTTACAGTGAGAACCTATCTCAAGAGACAGAGAGAGAGAGAGAGAGACAGAGAGAGACAGAGAGTGCGAGCGAGAGAGAGATCCACTATGATTGATGAAGAAAGGAGACAGAGACGCAGACACAGAGAGAGATCACAAGGTGATGGCAGAGGCAAACATTGGAGTAAGTGTCTATCAGCCAAGGAATGCTAGGAATTGCCAGCAACACCAGAAGCTAGAGAAAGGCTTGGAACAGATTCTTCCTCTGATTTGTTCCCAAGGAGAAACCAGTTTTGGATTTCTGCCTTCTGAATGGTGAGAGGATACATTTCTGTTGCTTTAAGCCTTCCAGATTGTGATACTATGTTATACCAGCCTCATTGTTGTTGTTGTTGTTGTTGTTGTTAGGTGCAGTCGAGTCAGTTCGACTCAGAGCGACCCTATATACCAAAAAATGAAACATTCCCCGATTCTGTGCTAGGCACATGACCTCATTTATGTTTAGGCCCATTGTTGCAGACATTGTGTCAATCCGTCTGGTTGAGGGCTTTCCTTTTTTCGTTGACCTGCCACTCTCCCAAATATATTTCCTTCTCCAGGGATGGGTCCCTCCTGACTGCATGTCCAAAATACATAAGATGCAGTCTAGCCACCCTTGATTCCAAGGAGCACTCTGGCTGCACTTCTTCTAGGACAGATCTGTTGCTTCTTTTGGCAGTCCATGATATGTTCAATATTCATCTCCAGCACCATAATTCAAAAATACCAGCCCTAAGAAAAGAACATACTGCACAAGTTGGTTTTCTACATCTATTTTTCTTTCTCAGGTGTGGCATCCTCTTTCCAATCTTAGAATCCTTGAAATGCCATGGAAATGGCACAGTAAAAAGGAACAGGTTAACCAGGAGCCCTGAGCAACTGTATGTCCCTTCCAAAACTTCCCTTACAAAGAAAGGGAAGTCTGAGTAGGGGTCACTTGCGGTGAGAGCAGATGATTGCTACACATGATGGCATTCAGTGTTGAACTGTCTCAGCCAGGTGTGACGCACTGACACTGATGCATTCCTTTTTGGCTGTACAAAGAAGTATGCTCAACTTCGATCCCTTCCATCTGCTTCCTTACTCTAAGGCCTCTGGATCCTCACAGTGGTTCTCTCCTGTGTCTTGGTTTAGGCAAGCATTTTGTTGTCTCATACTCCTCCTTTCTGCTCTCAGCATTATTCTTTGAAAAAAAAATACATGGACTATTCGGCAGACACTGAGAAAGCGCACCTTGGCAGAGATACTATTATCCTTTCTACTCTTCTCCTTCTCCTACAAATTCTCAGGGAAGGAAAACTGATTGGCTCCATTGTAGTGAGGGGGCTGATTTAATTATAACCTTTTGCCTTGGATAGTGGGGGAATGCAGTCATGTGGTATAAAATCATTGCTGGAGGCCCCCCACTAAAGATGAGATAGTCCTTACCTCTATGAGCTGCTTGTTGTTAGATGCCATCGAGTTGGACCTGACTTATAGTGACTCTGTATACAACAGAACGAAACACTCCTCGACACTGTGCCATGCCCGGCACTTTGTCAGTGCTTCTCTGCTATTCATAGGGTTTTCAATGGCTGATTTTTGGGGGGGATTGTTTTGGGAGTGGGCTACCAGGTCCTTCTCCCATTTGTACCAACTGAGCTAAACCCCAGCATGAGCTGAGTAGACAGCCCAGAAGTCATCTATTAAAGCTATTAGTTATAATAATTCAGTGAATAACTTTGTATATGTATCTTAAAAAGCATTACCTCATTACTTCCATAGGATAAATTCCTTAAGATGTAATTATTGGACCAACGTATATTAATATGCTAAAAGTTTTAAATTCATGTCATCAGTTCATCTAAAAATAACTGGGTTAAATTATACTTCTATCAGCTGTATATAAAATGGCCATTTGTTACAAAATACTTTTGTTAATATTGGGTCTCATTTTTGTTGTTGTTGCTGCTGTTTGTGGTCCTGGGGGGTTGAACCCAGGGTCTCACACTTGCTTTGCAAGCGCTCTGCCACTGAGCTGCTTCCCGAGCCCATTTTTTTTTTTTTTTATGTAGAGTCATGCAGGCTGCCTCTGGCCTCGAACCCACAATCCTCCTGCCTCAGCCCCATGAATCGCTGGGATAACAGGCATGTGCTACCATGCTCAGCTTTGTTGTTAGGTGCCATCGAGTCGGTGTCCAACTCATAGCCACCCTCATACGGTTTATCAATGGCTGACTGTTTCTGGATTGCCTTGGGAGTGGATGGCCAGGCCCCTCTCCCATTTTTGCTGTGCTGGGAATTGAACTTGGGACCTCAGAGACTGTAGCGCAGCACTCTACCAACTGAGTCAAATCCCAGCCCCCCATGCCCAGCAGGTCTCAGTTTTTTAAACTATTGCCAATCTGATAAGGGAAAGCAAGGTCTCATTGTTATAGTCTGTCTTTTATAATTAGTAAAACTGAATTTTTTTTCAGCTTTTTGGATATTTTTATTTCTGCTTTTTTGCAGAGTTCATTCATATGAATGAGGGGTTTTTTGTTGGTGGTGGTGGTTGTTTTTTGAGATGGAGGGCTCACTATGTTGCTCAGGCTGATCTTGAATCCCTGGGCTCAAATGATCCTCCCACCTCTGCCTCCTGAGGGACTGGGACTACAGGTGTGTGCTGCAGCACCCAGAAGAGCCTCCTCAGGCTAGGCAAGTGCCCAACCAGCGAGGGACACCCCCAGCCCAGAATTAGCCATTTTTAAATTGGACTTTTTTCATCCTAGTGGTTTATAATAGTCCTTTATATATTATATTTTTAATACACATATTGAATATATTCCAACTTCTATTAATCTATTTTGTTTATAGATTTTTTAAATGCCATGTTAAATTTTAAGTGATGCTTATCTAAATATTAATTGCACTCAGATCAATTTAGTAACAAATTTTTAATGTACTCTGGGGAACTATATATATATGCATATACATATATAAATAAATGTATATATATATATATTTTTTTGGACAAGATGTCATTATGTTAGCCTAGGCTGGCCTGGAACTCAGCATGTGGCCCAAGCGGGCCTCAAACTGGTGATCCTCCTGCCTCAGCTTCCTGAGTGCTAGGATTACAAGAGTATGTCACCACATCCAAGCATAAATTAAATATTAAACAAATCCTGAATATTTAGAGAGTATTAAGTGCCAAGCTAATATTCAGCCATAAGAGCCTCTATTATACTAAACAACTAAACAGCTACATTATAATGATGATGACGACGACGATGATGATGATGATGATGATGATGATGTACTAAGGAATGAACCCAAGGCCTCACACATGTTAGGAAAATGCTGTGCCACTGAGATACACCCCCAACCCCCCTTTTTTATTTTTATTATTTTTGAGATGAGGTCTTGTTAAGTGTTGAAGGATGCCACTGGCCTTGGAATCACAGTCCTCCTGCCTCAGCCTAATTCTATCTTCCTCTATTCACAATCCTAGTTCAGCTGTTGTTTTTTCTTACCCATATTTCTGCAGCTGGACTAAGTTCTCTCTACCTCTAGTCTCACACTCTTTTAAGCCATCTTTCATCACTGCCAAAACAAAAGCCTCCGATAAACAAATATTATGTATGTTGCATATCAGCTTAAATCCTTTGATAATTTCCAGTTGCCTTCCTGATGATAAAATCTAAACTCCTTAGTACAAAGCCCTTCCGCATCTCCATCCTACCTACTTTTCTGGTCTTCTTTCTCTCTATGTCACTCACACTCCAGCTACAATAGACTAATTATATAGTTTGCCAAAAATACACTGTTGCTTCACAGATTTGTAATAACTTTTGTTATTCTCTCTCTATGGAACCTCCTTCCCTGTCACTACTGATGAATGAATATTCAAATTTTTTCTTTAGCCTCAACTAAATCTTTGTATCTCATAGGAAACCTTTCCATCTCTCTCCCCTGTAACTTTTAGGTGTACTGCCTCCACACTCCCAGAGACCTCCAGGTATCTCTCTCCATGGGCACATTTGAGTGTTTACTTGTCTGTTCTTCTGGAAAATTATAAATGTGGGGATAGCCTTGCTATATTATTATAATTCAGCACCTTACACAAGGCCTGACACATCATAGGCCAGTCAATTTTCACCAATTAAGTATATAGACAAATTAACATTTTCATGTTTTGTTGAGAAAAAGTACAACAAAACAAATGTACTAGCTGGGCACAGTGGTGCACACCAATAATCCCAGCAATTTGGGGGGTGGAGGCAGGAGGATTGCAGATTCAAGGCCAGAGGCAGCCTGAATAATTTAGGGAGACCCTGTCTCAAGAGAAAAAGTAAAAAATGGGATTGACTGTATCAAGCTCATTGATTCAGTGCTTGCAAAGCATGTGCATGGCCCTGGGCTCAACCTCCTAGTACCAAAAAACAAAACAAAAAATTGTGCTGCTACTAAAGTTGTAAATAGAGATTAAACAATATGTTGTTGTTAGGTGGTATCCGACTTATAGCAACCCTACATACAACAGGTGAAACTATTGTCAGTGTTTCTTTGCTATTCATAGGGTTTTCAATGGCTGATTGATTTTTGGGAGTGGGGTGCTGAGGCCTTCTCCCAAGCCTACAGCTTGGGAGTGTGTTCCCAGGCAGTCTCCTATCCAAGTACTAAGCAGGCTCGACCCTGCTTAGCTTGAGATCTGACGGGATCAGACACCACAGTGCTACTGCTGCAGGCTCTTAAACAATATAGTGTCAGGGTATTAATAATTTAAGAGAGTGATATTACTAGGAATATTTAATGGATTGTTTTCTACCCCTTTGCCTTAATTTTCACATTTTTAGGTCTAAAACAATATTATTTAGCAAAAGCTTTCATAAGACAAACTAGAATAGAAGATTAAGAAATTTTGTTGCACATGTATAGAAATGTCATAATAAAACATTAATTTGTATGCTAACTAAAAAAATTACTAACAAAAGAAAGAAAAAGAAATTGGGTTGTATGATGTTTCAATGTTTCAGTTGCTGGTATAAAATCCTAGCAGATATGTATTAGTCAGCTGCCATCGCTGTAGCAGAAAAACCAACCCAAACAAACTTATGGGGGAAGTTTATTGGGAGCTCACAGTTAGAGGATCAGTTTATACTGGCAAAGGGGCAAGTCTTTTCACACAAAAACTGCACAATCTGCTCTACCTCCTACCAGTTGGTCCATCCCCTAGGAATTCTTGGGTAAAATCAATGGCAAGAACCTGCCCTCTGTGGTAGTATGGGAGAATTCACTGCTCATTCCCTTCCTAGGACTTGACTCTTGGTCTGAAAATAGATCTACTCCTGCCTTTCTGGATGAAGAGAGGGAGAAGGACCTAAAGTTGTTAGTGTGGGGGTCCAATCTGGCCATATTGTTTTACAATATGATTTGGAATCCCAAATAAAGACCCAGTCTGGAAGATTTCAAGAGAAAAACAAACTTATCTAGTCAAAATATTGAGGACACCTGGCTTCACCTGGTCTGAATAACCTAGATGCTGAATTAGTTTAACAAGTCTTTCTGTTCCACTGTAGCTTTTCAGGGTAGATCTGGCCAGAGTTTTCAAGCAACAGGAAGAGGATAAATGAAGAGAACACAGACAGACCATCATCTCCGAGGAGCTCTTCAGAAAGGCAATGTGGTTGCTGAAATAGAAGATGTGGACAATGGAAGTCAGGTTGGAGCCCTCGGAGGAGCAACTGGATTGTGATCGAGGTGAGCCTTCCTTCCTAGGGAAACAGAGAAGTGTGAGCAAGGAGCCAGGGTGCCGTCTTGGCTCCACTACCAGTGTTTAAATGGGGAGAGACTTTGAGGTCACTTTTGTCTGCCTCTTGATATCTTATCCCGTCTTTGAAAACTAAAGTCTATCTTCTTCAGAAGACTTTTCCCTAAATTAGCCTGTCTGATTGATAAGCAATTTGTAGCAATGTAATACTTTATTAAATCACATTATTTTGTTATCATTTTACTAGACTATAAATGTCTTTAGGGCAGAAATCATGTTTTCTTTTAAAATTTTTCCACAATGGCTAGTGTGGGGCTGAGAACATAACAGGTGCCCAATAAGTAACCTATGGAAACGTTGAAAAGAAGAAACCATCAGACTTCCTGAGGCTTCCAAATTTTGTTTACAATGTAGAGAGGCAACATATCCCAGTATTCGTAAATCAGAGGGCCTGAGGTTCACCCAGGGACATGTTACATTTTTTCTGAAGAAAGCTGTCTTGAATGCAAATTCAATCTCAAAGTGCCACAAAAAACAACCAGGGAAGTGCAGTCCCCTCTAAATCCCTTTTGGGGACCACGCTCATTTTATGCTGATGTATCTGTGCGTTCGTGTGAGTGGGTTGGGGGACAGTTGTGGTGTGGTGGGCAGAGAAACGCAAGAGGGCGGCAAGAGGGTGTCCACGCAGTGATTATGTGGAAGGGATTTGCTATGTCCTCCCCCGCAACAACCCTTCTTTGTCCTCTTTCTCCTCGTCCCCTTCTGCATTTGTCTGGGAGGATCCTGGAGTGTTCTTTTGATCGACTCAATCTTTCTCAGGCACTTGAGTTCTGATTGGCTGAAGGACTTAGAGGGAGAAAAAAACTTTAATTAAGTAGATAATCTCTTCTTTGGATGTTTGGCAGCTCCATTTCACGTCCCCTTAACTCTGTTTGGGATCGCTTACACGCCAAGGAAGTGGGGCTTTGAGGAGAATTCCATCCCAGTACCACTGAGGAGGCTACTTCTCCATCTTCTCTGTCTCCCAATTTTTCAGAATTTTCTCTCTGTTGCTCAGAGGATTATGTTTCCTATGAAGCCTTCTGTGTGCATCTTTCTTCTCACCTGTGTCCTCCAACTCAGCCATACCTGGTAAGTAACCTGGACTCCTACCTAGACCTGGGACTATATAAGTGTATGTAATATATTGGAGAAAGCTTCTTTTCCGTTTTCAGAAATGTAGGAGGCCTTGAGATCTCACTTGGGAAAAACCATGCTATGATGTAGGGTTCCTCCTAAATTTATGGCTGATTTCAGTCAATCTTCCTACCAGTGAAGGAATGGATTAAAAGATGAGTGGTTCCTATTTTTTTATAAATTACCTTATAACACATATGCCAAGTGATTTGGGGAGAAGTGGACAGTAGTCTGGTATACTAAATCCTGATGTCAGCGTTGTGGGCAAGAGGGAAGAGCATCCAAGCAAGTTCTACTGTGTGTTCAATCTGATCTTGAGGTGTTGGCTGGATACAAACCTTGACAGATACTGATTTTGTACTTTCTGACTTAACTTTAATTTCTTCAAGATACTCTGAGTAACTACTCATATTGTCATTTCTCAGACATTAAATGTTTATTTGAACTACTGAGCTGGTATTGGGTAACCAAGCCTGTTCGAAATCAAATATTTTATAAATCTGAACTTTGCTACATATGTATTTAATTTGTTCAATTTATAATAATTCATAAATTGCTCAGAAAATAAGATAATGTATGTGAAAGTGCTTTGCAAGCTCTAAACCACTACACAAACAATAGATAATAGGCAATAGTGTCCTTCTCATGTAGCTCTTGGGAACCACATAAAGTTTCTGTAAATGTAATTCTTAATAAGCAGGTATACAATAACAAGTATACAATAACATACAGAAGCACATGCATGTTGCTAGAGTATTTGGAATGTCTCCTCAATTCAGATACAATCTCATATTCATTCTCATTCATTCTTTCTCTCCCTCTCTCCCTCTCTCTCTCTCCTCTCTCTCATCAATTCTCATTTTGACCATCTTTTTAACCAAGATACAAATCGAATTACACCATAAACAGTCTGGGAAACTAGAATAAAATTTTCTTTGCTGAGATAAGCTTCCTGTGCTAATTGAGAGTGTATTCTTATCATACATGAGCCCAGCCATCTTTATTGGAGTGTTATTTCAAAGTATGCCAGCTTAGTACAAGTACGGGCAAATAAATGTAATAATTTGCAACATCCCTTATTATAAACAGGACTGCCAAATAATTGGTCAATTTTTAATTGGCATTTTAATTGAATATTTCAACATTCAAAAGCCATCTCTCTGCTTCACAAGAACAAAAAGACAAAAGGGAGAGGAGACTATTTCAGAGCATTTCTACTGATGTTCATGGTATTCTTCAGCTGATTCAGTATCAGCAAAAGAGAAACACGAGATTCCTTTCCCTAGTCACCAGGGCAGTGTGAAGAATTGTTCTATAAAAAATACCTTTACTGTGTGTTCCCTTCCCTGCTGGAGGGGGTCATGTTCATTTCATTCTGATACTGACACAGCCACACTGAAAGGTGGCTGGGTTGCTTGTCTGTCCAAATTCAAGTGTCTGTATTCAAAAAGAAAAAAGAAGAAAAGGGATGTGAAAGAAAGTTCTAATTTAAAACAGGGTTTAAGAACCTCTTCTTGCCCTGCCTGACTTGGAGGAGAAAATGTACAAATCTGTGTAATGCAATTATATTTTAATTGATTTTTCTTACAAGTCTCAATTTGAATTAAACATTTATACTTTGCTAAGATCCTGGTGTTTGGTAGCCTTTGAAAAGTGATTTTTTAAATTTAACATTAAATCTTGATGATTCTTTTAATGAAATGATCAGGGTTTTTTATAAGGTCATCATCCCCTTTGTGCCAGGCAGAGAAATTTGACCAATCACAGCCTTTGAGGTGTTTCTCTTAATACTTCATTATCAACCTTTTATGTAAGGATCTCAAAAGCATTTAACAAATAGAGAACCACAATTTCTGCTTGGCTGTTCAATTGTAGGCCCGCCTGAAATTACTGTCTAAAAGAGTTCATCAGCAGAATTTCCTGGGCTGGAAAAATGGAAAATAATGATGGCATTCACCGACAATATGAAGTTTAACTAGGTAAATCAGTATAAGACAATTTAAAAAAAAAGAATTTGCCACAGTTTCTTGATGGTGGAACACTTCTGAGAATTATCATTTAGTAACTTGAGAAAAATGTTTTCTTTTGTTTTTCTTAATCCTCGTGGCTCCTAAAAAAAGAACAGAGAGCGCATGAAACTGCCAAGTAGATAGTGATAGAGATAATTAATGGTGGCCAGAGATTGATGTTTTTCTTTGAATGCACTTATTCATCTGAAATGAACAGGCCAATAAAATATTTCCCTTAACTGTTGGCTCCATTTTCCTCCAAATAATGTCTTGTCTCCTAATGATATTGGGTCTTGCCCAGCTCTGTCCACTTCTCTCTCTCTCTCTCTCTCTCTCTCTACCTAACTCAGTCATCAAACTTAGGGAGATGCACTGGGATGCAGAGGGAATCTGTGGCTTTCTCCCATTCCCCAACTTCTTTCCAAAAGTCTGCAGTATGGATTTAAACAGGCTCAGTTTCTCTTCTGCAGTGGAGCAAGAATTTATTTGAAATCTTGTTTTCTTTCTGGGAGGGGGGAGTACTAGGGATTGAAGTCAGGGCCTTGCACATGCTAGGCAAGCGTTCTACCACTGAGCTACACCCCCAGATTGCAATCTTTGGATTTTAACCCTTTGACTACTATCAGGACACATATGTCGGAAAAAAAAAAAGGAGTGTATATGAGTTTGACAGTAAATCAAGAAAGTGATGGAGAAAGGTATTTCATGAACTCATGCGTTCCAATTATTTTTCTAACCTTGTGCTTGTTTTGTTCATTATAATGAAGAGTTTCTAGGAATAAAATACTTATTGCCATATATTTTGATTTGAAAATAGTAGTCAAAGGGTTAAGGCAATGTCTGAAAACTTAGGTGTTTTCAGACTTGGTGTCCCTTGGTGTCAATATATAGGTACTTAGAGTAATCTTTCTGCAGATTTTGAAATCTCATCTAACGATAACATGCTGGAGCATGGATTAGAGAGAATTTATTGTTGTTTTTGCCTTTTGTGGTGCTGGGGATTGAACCCAGAGCCTTGTGCATGGTAGGCAAGTGCTCTACCCCTGAGTTACATCCCCAGCCCAATCAGTTATTGTAGGAGGGTCTCCAATATGCATAACCTCACCAAGCACTGCATGTAAGTAATTATTCTCCCCATACATCTGCTACTATTTTCAAATGTATATTAGGAACAGTAAAATGCAAAATATCAAAATTTATTGAATTCAAGAGTTTTTTGTTAGATTAAATTTTTGCCATGTTAAGTTCATCTCACTAACAGATATTTAAAAGAAAGAAAAACAAGTTCCATCAAACTTGCCTCATATTTAGAGAAAGGCATGCTCCTCCCCAAAGAGGTTGAGGAACTCTGAAGTTAGAGAAATAAAAAGTAACATGTGAGGAACTCCTTTGGAATCTCGAACATAAGATGCCAATATAAAAAAATGCACTTATCGAATAGTTTCCCTGGCCCATAAAAAATGTGCGGGATCCAAAACAAGCTTAGGAATCCTGGAGTAGCTCTGAGGTGGCCGAGGTGAACAGCTGCACTGCAGGCAGCCTGGGGGCTTAAGACACAACCAGAGGACGGAGAAGTTCAGCTCCCAGTTTACCCTTGGGTTCCTCAACAAAGGAGACCTTGTGTTTTCTTTCACAGTTTCTGTTTCTCCTGACATGAAAGACAGTAACGAATACTTCTGCTGCTGCTACTGCTACTACTAGTTGGTGCTGTTCTTCTTCATTATTAACAACAAAGCTTATGAGGTCCTGGGAAGAAACACTTCATTGTAGCTTTCCTTTCCTTTCTTTTTTCTTTTTCTTTTTGAGGTTCTAGGAGGTGAACGAACCCAGGGCCTCAGCATGCTTTGTAAGTGCACTATCACTGAGTTGCATCCCTAGTCCATTTTTCACTTTTTATTTTGAAACAGGGTCTCACTAAGTTACAGAGGCTACTTCTGGCCTCAAACTTGCAATCCTCCTGCCTCTGCCTACCAAGTCGCTGGGATTACAGGTATGTGCCACTGCACCTGGCCCATTGTACCTTTTCTTATGACACCAGATTGTGTAAGTGATGAAGACCCTCCGAGGTGCATCTCCATGATGTGTAGAGGAGTAAGGAGATAATTGGACACAAAAAGAGATCTCTGTTTTGTGATTGTTGTTGTTGTTGTTAGGTGCCGTTGAGTCGGTATCTGACTCATAGTGACCCTACGTACAACAGGCGAAACACTATTGTCAGTTCTTTCTTGGTGTTCTTGGTTTTCAATGGTGGATTGATTTTGAGAATGGGTTGCCAGGTCCTTCTCCCAAGCCCACAGCACCTGGTGTTCCCAGGCATTCAAGTACTAACCAGATTCAACCCTGCTTAGCTTCTGAGATCAGACGCCACAGGGCTACGGCTGCAGGTGTGTTTTGTGATATTACACAGAAATAAAGAAGACATATAAAAAGGACCAGAAGCAAAGGAGTTTTCACCCAAATCCTGTCTCTTCCAAGGAAAGAGATGACTTTTCCTTTTTCCCAGCTGGACAATTGGTTTAATGCTGTTCTATATCAGATAATGTTCTCTCTATAAAATTCCTTTTTCCTAGGCTCAAAGGACTCTTCTATTTTCATTAGAAAAACAGAGGTGAATTCATGTGGCTTAGAAAGTGAGGTCAAGAACATTTTCTTAAGATAATTCTTTATTCTGAAAGTGGATATATATATATATATATATATATATATATATATATATATATTTCTCTTTATTGGCAAATGTTGGGGTACAGAGTAATATAGCATTTGCTTTCTCTGTTATGCAACTATTACAACACTTTTGGTTATACTTTTATCAACTTACAAGGTTTATGGGTCCTTTTGACTAATACGTAGTAAAACTCATATGCATATTTGGCTCATGTTCCCCTATTTTTCCCATGTATAAATGAAGACATCATTTACATTGAGATTATCCTCTCCCCCTTTATCCCTCTACATTGATTCTTCTCGCCATCCCACCTTCTACAATCTTCACATTCCTTTGCTAGTTCCCTCCCTCCTTCTTTCTACTCTTTATATTATTATCCTTTCTTTGCTAAGTTTTATTATGCATTCTGATATATTTAGTTGTATATAGAATTTTTTCTTCGTTTAAGTGAGATTCAGCTCCCACATATGCGTGAGAACATATAGTATTTCTCTTTTTGAGCTTGTGGTTATTCACTTAAGATAATATTCTCCAGTTCCATCCATTTTGCTGCAAATAACATTCTTTTTTTTTATTGCTGAGTAATATTTCATTGTGCATACATACCATAAACAGATTGTTCTTGATAAGCCTGGGTTAACAGCTGGATAAAACTGATCTTGCTTCACATCAATAACAGTCTCCAGTGTCTCTCATTTGACATATACCTTGACTCTGAGGGCTTTGTAAAGGAAATGACCATCCACTGGGAAGAGACTCATCAGGTTTATCATGAGCCCAACTTTTATGGTTTGTTTTCTTGTTTTTTATTGTAAGCTCTGTTATTGATCATATTATTTCTCTGTATGCATCTTAGGTTAAGGTGTTCTCCAGACCAAGAGAAATTCAGACCCTAATGGGCTATTTAAACTCACAATTATCTGACTAGTCCAAGTTCACTTTTTTAATAGATTGTATTCTCAATTTCAGTATCTTCTAATCTACAAATACCCTAGAAGAGGGCCTGTAGTTCAGTCTTTCTATCCAGTTCCATGGATGAAATTCTCATCTTCTTCAGGCCAAACTTAAACTGTCATGCCTAAGGAGGAGTTTCTCCTTTATCCATCATTATCTTTTGCTGCCCTGAATCTGTTTTCTTCCCATACTCAGGCTCTTCAGCCTCACACTGTTAGACTCTGCCAATATCCAGGATAATAGCCGATGAACCAACAGATTGTCCACATTACCCTGCTTGGCATTTCTTCACTTTCATCAAGGTTCTGTGGAGCCCAGATGCCATGAGTTATTGCTTCAGGATCTTTTGGGTTGGTTTTAAGTTTTATATTATGGAAATTTTCTTTTCTTTCTTTCTTTACTTTTTATAAAAGTAGAGTGAACACATATATAATGAACTCCTATAACTTGGCTTCAACCATTATTAACTCCTCACCAATCCTGTTTCACCTACACTTCCCATAGCATTGTCAGCTGCATGTATTTCTTTTGGTCTACATCTTCCAAACACTACCACAGTACAAATGGGAAGAAGAGAGAGAGGAAACAGAATCTTCTGTTCTGTGTCTCAGAGATCTAGGCCAGTAGGTAGGATGAATCTTAGAGAAGAGTGTATAGATAGGAATGCCTGTGGCAGGAAAATCCAGAGTACAAACTAACAAAGGGACATAAGTCATTCAACCACAGGTTTGAGTTTATTTCCGCTTGAGCACTGGCTGGCTAGCAAAGGCAACAGAAATTGATGGTTGGAGCAGACTGAGGAGAGAAATTTTTTACTGTCCACTTGGATTTAGTTCTACTAGGTAGTGAAAATGGTGCTAACGTGCCAAAGCCTGGCAATTTTGCTACCTTGAGCCCTTCACTGGGTGTTTTACAGGGTAGTTGCTAGGGTCACCAGGTACACCCACCTTCTCCATATGGAAACAACTAGTTTTGCTTCCATCAATGCAAGGGAGACATATTTTCAGAAGTCAAGACTACAGGGACCAAGGTGACCAATCAGGAAACAAAACAAAACCCTCTGCCCCCACAGTGCCTGTGGAGAAGCTGCTGCGATGCCTGGCTTCTGGGCACAGTGACCTGGGCAGCTCCTCAGCAGCTTTCACTTAGAGACCAGGGAGAAGGCAGCAGGCAGCTGCTTCCCTCACAGTCCTCATTGAAATGCTAAGTGCTGAGGGCTTTTCTGCAGCTCAGTGTTTCTCAGCAGAGCTTGCTGCAACACACAAAGCAGGGCGGAAATGGGGACAAGGGAAGACAGCCTGGGCCTCTAGAAAGGCCCCTGGACTACAGTGAATGTCCCTCCCAGGGGAGGGGCCTGTCCGTTGAAAACTTGTGATCTGCCTGGGGCTCCTCTGCCGAGCTCCATGGTACAGCTGTTCCAGGGCCTTTGCCAATAATCATTTGGCAGGGCTGGATTTGAGAGAATGTGGGGTGTTCATACACATTCCACATAGGGACTAGTGCTAAGGTGGACATGCCATTTAAATTATTATTATTTTTTTCCTGTGCTGGGGATTGAACCCAGGACCTCATGAATGCTAGAAAACTGATACCACTGAGCTATATTTCCAGCCTTTCACTTTTTTTTTTTTTTTAGCCAACTGGATTGCATACCTTCATATATTAGTGTGCTTCATTATTATAAAATATTTACAAAACTATTTTTTAGAAATATTTACAGGACTGAACTCCCTCTGAAGAAAGAGATGGAGTTTAAATCAGTAAAATAAACATGGGAACATGACCCAAAGCTACCAGTTCCTGAATTTTCTCTTTATACTCATCTTGATATGGGAGAAGGGTCTGGCAATCCACTCCCAAGGCAATCCCGAAACAGTCAGCCATTGAAAAACCTATGAGGGCCGCTATGAGTCTGATACCGACTTGATGGCACCTAACACAACACACACTCATCTTGATAAAACCTCCCCCTGACCCCAATCTGGCTGCAGTGTGGTCTCCTTTCTCTTGTTCTTTCCAGGGCCACACTCCTCCAAGGCCACACTACCTGCTTCCCCTGCCTAACTCTCAACTCTCCAAATTAGGACTCCTTTCCAGGCCCTTCTGAAAGAGGTCTCTCTGCTGATACTGGGTTTATTCCCTTTTGACCCATTTCTAAGTAGGAGGAAATTTGCCTTTGAAGTCCTGGATATCTTTCTTCTCTGCAAGCCTTTAGGTATCTGTACCTTCTACTTCCTCCTTTCTTTCCCCCAGTTACTTAGGAAAGAGCCAGATTTTGATTATTTATACTTTGCAATTGGTAAAAATTACTCAACCTATATACTCTTGAAGAAATTTCTGGCATTTAAACTTTGCTCCCTATCCTTGTACAGTGGATTTTTCCTGGTTTAAACACCCGTGGGTATTGTCATAAAGAGGGGAAGGACATAGCAATCCACTTCTGAAGCAATCCCGAACCAATCAGCCATTGAAAACACTATGAGGGTCAATGGCACCTAGCAACACTATACATAGTCATAAGTGGGTAGTGGAAAAATCTGGGGACTCCTGGCATCCTATGTGTTCATTCTCAATGAGACTTGCTGTGTGTAATTTGTGTGGAGGAACATTCCTGTGTGGGCTTGTGCATGTGGGCTCATGTGTGTGTGGAAGGTAGAAGGTAAGAAGGAAATCACAAGAGTTGCTGACCCTGGGCTCTCCCCAGCCCCAGGCGGGGTGTGGGTTCAGGGAGTAAAAGCTGCTGTCAGAGGCTGATTCCTAGAGAAAGCCACTGCAGGAACCCACTCTAGATGGAGCCCCAGGCAGCCTCCAGCTTAGGACCCTCCCTGAGCCTTTCTGCCCGCTGTCCCCCAAGTCCCTCTGTGTCAGTCTCCAGGTGAGACCCGCAGCCTCACTTCTCACCACAGGTCCTCTTCCCTGGATTGTCTCCCAATTATAGTCACTTCACAGGCTCTCCTGAGGGAGACCAACAGGAACCTCATGACCCCCAGACTTTTTGTGGATGTTGAGAAATGAGATTAAAGGCGAGAGAGAAACCAAGAATGTCACTCAAGGACTCGTGGGGAAGGTGAAGACAGGCAGACCAAAGGGGAGCAGAGGGCTTTAGGATGGAAGTTCTGGTATGAGAGGAAAACATCCAATTATGGAGATTCATACTAAAAAACCTCTGCTTTTTGTTTGGTTTTTGATGTTTGGTGTTTTTGAGACAGGCTCTTGCTGTGTAGCCCAGGCTGGCCTCAAACTTCCATCCACCCTCCTGCCTCAGCCTCCCGAGTGCTAGGATTACAGGCATGTGCCACCACACCCAGCTTCAAACTCTGCTTGAAAAAAGCATAAGTGCCAAGTGCTGGGCGCAGTGGCGCACTCCTGTAATCCCAGCGGCTCAGGAGGTGGAGGCAGGAGGATTGCAAGTTCGAGACCAGAGGCAGTCTGTGTAATTTAGCGAGACCCTGTTTCAAAAAGTAAAAAAATGGGCTGAGGGTGCAACTCAGTTGTCCAGCACTTGCAGAGCATGCAAGCACGAGGCCCTGGGTTCAACCCCCAACACAGGAGAAAAAAAAAAAAAAAGCATAAGTGGGCAGAGAAAAAGGGACTCTAATTCAAGTGTAAGCTGCCTCAACCCCTGGATTCAAATGTAACTTGAGAGGTTGACCCGCAGGGAGCTCACTGCTCAGTGGTCTCCTGGGAAGGAGCCCACGTAGCAAGGGGAGAGGGAGCCCAGCACCCAAAATTGGTCCAGTAAATAAGGTCCTAGTCATTCAAAGGGATAGGAGTGAATAGAGAATAGAGCATTGGGCTCTTGATCCAGTGCCCATCTGTGCCACAGTGAGGCATCTTACCATGCCGATAACCTGCCAACCACAAAATGATGTGGCACGAACCATCTTGTGTACTTTGTAAGTTTGGAGAATTAACCTAAATAGGGAGAAATGGTTGAAACTAATTGGACAGTGGCTTAAACCCCTGTCTTAGATATAATTGTCAGAGAATGGGAATTTTCAATTGTCTCTGAACTTGCTGAGGTGGTAAAATAATGTAAATTTCTTCAAATAGTATCAAGTGGAGAAAGCTGACAGCGTGTGTGTGTGTGTGTCTGGGTAATGAATGCTAGGAAAAAAATAAAACATACAAACAAAAGAAAAGAAATTTGGAGACTTTCCAAGAGCTGAAAGAGAGGCAGTGGCATTTGTCCTTGGGTTGATCCAAAGTCCCTCCCTTCCTGTCCCAGCTCCCTGGGAAATACCTTTCTTGGGGACCAGGCTGATTGTGGAATAGGGAGTCGAGGAGGAGACACAGCCCATAAGAAAGGCCACATGATACTAAGAGACACCGGTGACTGCAGTGTCCCAGATAAAAGCCTCGTGAATCATGGCTAGACTCTGGCTAGATTATAGCCACTAGGGTGTCACCTGCAAGAAGGTCCCTGGAGCAGAGAAGCAATGGGAAGTGAGGCAAGTCCACAGGGCTCTGTTCTGGGGACCTCCCACAGTCTCGGACTATGAACGCAGCTGAGATCGGGATGGTCCTGTAACAACAGTGGAAGAGAGATTTAATAATGATGAGCAGAGCCAGAACTTAGACGCACATTAAGCGAGAGGGAAAGAACTTCCTCACAAGTGCTGGTGTTAGACGGCTGTGGCCAAAGGTGGTGAGGTCAAGGTCAAGAGCACAGAGACTGTTTGGCGAAGCAGCCTGGGTGGGAGCAAGTGACTGCAGAGCTCCTCACAGTGAAAACTTCATGTCACTTCAACATTTCGAGAGCTCAGCTCAGCATCACCGCACTGTAGAGGGAGGGGAGGAGAGAAAGAGAGAGGGAGAAAGAGATGCGATTGTTTTCCTAAATTCTTACTGTTGGTAGATTAACTTGAAAGAAGGACAAGGTGACATTAGAAACTTATAGGACAACACACAGACCAACGTGTGGGTGAGACTCAGTTCAGGATTGGCAACAAGAGTGCAGAGGTGGTCTGGGGATATAAATGAATTGTTGTTGTTAGGTGCCGTCGAGTCGGTATCTGACTCATAGTGACCCTCTGTACAACAGGGGAAACACTATTGTCAGTGCTTCTCTGCTGTTCATAGGGTTTTCAATGGCAGATTGACTTTGGGAGGGGGTTGCCAGGTCCTTCTCCCAAGCCTACAGCTTCTGGTGTTCCCAGGCGGTCTCCCATCCAGGTACTAACCAGGCCTGACCCTGCTTAGCTTCCGAGATCTGACAGGATTGGATGCCACAGGGCTCCAGCTGCAGGCATAAATGAATGGCTGCTGCATTAAAGACTTCCACGTGTGGAAGCAGTGAGAGGACAGGCCCAGAACCCTTGTGGCCATCTTCCACTGCTGAAAATATTGTATTTTGGTCAAGGGGAGACAGTATATCTTCCTTCGCTTGATAGGGTGGGTTCCTAGCAATTATGTATAGATAGCAGGGCTTCAAAAAGAACCCAAACTGAACCCTAAGCACTTTAAAATTTTTTTCTAAGCCTGAACCTGAATCTGACTCAAGTGAAAAGTTGGGTTTGGGTTCAGATTTTGATGTTTTAATGGTTTGGGGTTGTTTTTGGTATTGTTAGCTATTTTATCATACATAAAAAACTTGAACAATATTTATTCATCTATCTACACACAGGATTAAAATTTTAAGGACAAATCCGAACCAAACCTGAACCCTCTACATTTTAACATATTGAACCCACAACTGAACCTCAACCTAATTTTTCTTTTTTTTCTTTATTTTTTTCCTTTCTTTTCTTTTCTTTTTCTTTTTCTTTTCTTTTTTTTTTTTTTTTTCAGACAGGTTCTCCCTAAATTACGCAAATTGCCTCTAGTCTGGTCTCGAACTTGCGACCCTCCTGCCTGCCTCTGCCTCCTGAGCCACTGGGATTACAGGTGTGTGCCACCGTTCCTGGCTCAACCCAATTTTTCATCAGTTTGAAGCTCTAAACTGAGCGATCACGTGGACTCAGCACATCTGGGCACATCAGAAGAACTGACTGGGCTGCAGACACCAGAAGTTTATCAAAACAAGGGACTGTGGAATTTCCCCAAGAATATGTTTGTTCTAAAGGAGAGTACTGAGAAAATCCAGCAATGAAGCTGGCTGTTCGAATTTGTTAGCACCCATTCAGTCCAATGTAGGTTACTAGGAGGAGGTACTAAAAGCCAAACAGAAAGAACTGTTAGCATACCTTTGTAAGACCCTTGTGTACAAATAACAATTTTGATGCCCATGTGAAAAATAAAACTCTAGAGGGTTAAGAGACACTTGTCCCCACTTTTAAAAATTAATGATCTTAGCCAGGGTCCATGGCACATGCCTGCGACTCAAGAGGCAGAGGCAGGAGGATCATGAGCTCGGGCCAGAGGCAGCCTTCATAACTTGGCGAGATTCTGTTTCTAGATTAAAAAAAAAAAGAAAAAAAAATTAGCTGGGCACAGTAGCACACGCTACTGTAGTCCCAGTGGCTCGGGAGGCAGAGGCAGGAAGATCCCAAGTTCGAGACCAGAGGCAGTTTGCATAACTTAGTGAGACCCTGTCTCAAAAGATAAAAAAAATAATAAAAATGGGCTGGAGGTGCAGCTCAATGGCCCAGCACTTGCAAGGCATGCAAGCTCAAGGCCCTGAGTTCAACCCCAAGTACCACAAAAAAAAAAAAAAATTAAAAAGGGGCCGAGGATGCAGCTCAGGGGTAGAGAGCTTGCAAAGTATGCGCAGACCCTGGGCTCAGCCCCCAGTACCGCAATAATAATAATAATAATAACAACAACAACAACAACAACAATAATAATAATAATAAATTTAAAATATAATAAAATTACTAGGCATTATTGGAGTAGTTTTAGGTTTACAGAAAAGTTGAGCAAAAACTATAGAAAGTTCCCATACATCCCCTCCACATGTATTCCCTGAATGTGTCCCCTGTTGTTTGTCCCTATTTTGTATACATAGAGGCCAATGTGAACAGTATCAGTCCCCAGAAAACATGCCCAGGGGTTGCAATGGTTCCCAGATAAAGAAGAACCCTTGGCCCTATGGACATGGAAGCTTCTAGAAGAGAGGGCTAGGGCAGTGAATGAATAAAAATGTGGCAGAGACAAAGTGATCATTATCTGGGCTCCCTTATGAGTGTGGAAAGAACATCACTGAGATCTAGAAGTACTCAGCACAAGTTTTTTTAGGAATCAGGAGTGCTAGATCAACAAGGAGAAATAGTAGCAAAGACATATAGGTTGGGCTGGGCATAGTGGTGCATGCCTATAATCCCAGCGGCTTGGGAGGTGGAGGCAGGAGGATCGCAAGTTCGAGACCAGAGGAAGTCTGTCTAACTTAGTGAGACCCTGTCTCAAAAAGTAAAAAAAAAAAAAAAAAAAAAAAAAGGGCTGGGGGCCCAGCTCAGTGGTCCAGCACTTGCAAAGCATGCAAGCGTAAGGCCTTGGGTTCAACCCCTAGTACAAAAACAACAACAACAACAAAAAAAGACATATAGGTTGCAGAAAAGCACAGCTATTAAGGAGTACATGTTCTAGATCAGAAGGCCTAGGTTCCAGTCCCAGCTTGACCACATAACTAGTGTGTGATGCTGACTCACCACTTCATGCTTGAGTTTCTGTATCTGTGAAATGGAAGATAGAATCATTTCTACCTGAGAGAATTGTGATAATTACACGAGCTTCAAACATGTGAAACACTTAAAATACATTTACTATACACAGAATAAACACTCAATTAAAAGTATAGTACCTACCACATTAAATCATGAAAATTTTAAAACATGGTACAGGTAAAGTACTATAATAGTCCCTGACACTCAATAATGCTGCTTGTTATTATGTGATATGAATTACATTAATATGGCATCAGTAATACGTTGTTGTTGTTGTTGTTGTTGTTGTTGTTAGGTGCCATCCAGTGGGTAGCCAACACATAGCTACCCTACATACAACAGGCAAAACACTATTGTCACTGCTTCTCTGCTATTCATAGGCTTTTCAATGGCTGATTGTTTTTTGGGAGTGGGTTGCCAGGTCATTCTCCCAATCCTATAGCACCTGGTGTTTCCAGGCGGTCTCCCATCCAAGTACTAAGCAGGCCCAACCCTGCTTAGCTTCTGAGATCTGATGGGATTATACGCCACAGTGGTTGGAAATACGCGCATACATATATACATAGATGTATATAACTAACAAAAGGAGAAGAAACAACAATAAAATGTCTACTTGGCTGTGTAAAAGCAAAACAACCTGTGATTATTTATGTATATTGCTTACCAATCATTTCTAGTTACTATGAAGCTAAAGATGTGATTATAGAGCTAACCCCTGTTATCCTCACTATATCAATAAATTAGTGAGAGCCTTGCTTGCCCCAGTCTTTCTTCCCATAGACCCCTAAATCTTTTTTTCAACATGCTTTTATTTAAAAAATAAAAGTGCTGTTTACAAACTGCCCTTCATACAAATAAGAACTGTTATACAAAGACACAAGATCCAGGTTATGCACAATTCCAGGTTTGGAGGCGGTAGGGCTGGGGGTGGGGGGTAGAGCATTGCTTTTTGGACTGAGGATATAAAGGAGGTTTCAGAAAGAATGAAAAAGGACTCCCTGTGGCTTCCCCTCCTTGCTTCTCTAGAAAGGTTTTGCCACATGGAAACAGGCTGGGATGGAAGGAGTAGTGGAGCGAGGAGTTTCCTCCCCAATTGCAATCCTTTTTTCCCCTCAAATTTTCTGTTGGATCTGATGATCCTTTCATTGTTTTTTTTTTTTTTTCCAAAACTCTTTAATTCAGTCCATTTGTATATAGCACTTCCTGTGCTCACAGAGTAGTATATGAAGAGCTGGAAGTTAAGCCAGGATAACTCAGGCACTCATGCTTACAGTCAGGTAGAAGGGAGTATGAGGCAAAAAAGTTGCTATTAAGCTGGACATAGGGGTGCATACCTGTAATACCAGAATTTGAGAGCCTGAGGCAGGAGGATCACAAGTTCCAGGCCAGCCTGGGCTATCTAACATGATCCTTAAAAAATAATAAATAAATAAACAAATAAATGAATAAATAAATTTAAAAATAATAATAAATGACAAGCCATGTGCGGTGGCGCATGCCTATAATCCCAGTGACTCAGGAGGCAGAGGCAGGAGGATCTCAAGTTCAAGACCAGAGGCAATCTGTGGAATTGTGCTAAACCCTGTCTCAAAAAGTTAAAAAAAAAAAAAAAAATGGGCTGGAGGTGCAGCTCAGTAACACAGCACTTGCAAAGCATGCAAGTGTGAGGCCCTGGGTTCAACCCCCAGTACCGCAAAATAACAATAATAATAGTAGTAGTAGTAGTAGTAGTAGTAGTAGTAGTAATAATAATAATAATAATAATAATAATAATAATAAATGATTGGGTATAGCTCAGTGGCAGAGCACTTGCCTAGTAAGTGAAAGGTCCTGGGTTCCATCCTCAGCACCCTGCCACACACACATACACACACACACACACAAACATTGCTGTGAGGCTTCAAGAAGCACCAGTTGTGGCTTTTGACTAGGTATTTACTCAAGAAAGTAAGATTTTTAAGTAATGGCTTTATTGAACTATAATCCATATTCCTTGAAATTCATCTCTTTAAAGAATATAAATGAATGGTTTTTAGTAAATTCCCATACTTGTGAAACCATCACCACAGTCAATTTTAGAGCATTTTCATCACTCCCCAAAGAAACTCCTTGTGTATTAGCAGTCACTCCCCATTTCCCCTCCCCTGATCCCATAACAACTGCTAATTCACTTTCAGTTTCTATGGAATTGCCTATTCTGGACATTTTATATAAATAGAGAATCTTATAATTTAGGGCCTTTTGTGTCTGGATTCTTTCACTAAGAGTGATGTTTATCTATGTTGTAGAATGTATCACCACTACATTTATTTTTATGGCCAAATATTCGTCCATTATTGACATATCATGTTTTATTTATCCATTCATCAACAGATAGACATTTGGTTTCATTTGCTTTTTGGCTATTATAAATAATGCTGCTATGAACACTAACATATACATTTTTTATTGAATATATGTATATTTTTGTTGACTATATGTATATCAGAATTGCTGAGTCATATGGTAATGCCATACTTAATCTTTTGAGGAATTGCCTATTTTCAGTTAATGTTGGATGTTTTGTTTGGATATAATTAATCCAGCCATATGGTTCATATAGGTCTGCAAATAATTCAGAGGTTAACAACATGAGTCATGGGAATGTTGTCCAAATAAGACCTACCTTCTTGTCCCATGACAGGTGCTCAATTAAATCTGCTTCATTAATTTGACTAGACCAGTATATCATACAAATCTTCACATATTGTAGGATCTCATAGGAAAGGAGGATCCTCTAGGACCTCTGCCCTTCACTCCCTGTCATGCCAACTTAGAATCCTCTCAAAGGGAAATATCTTTACCCAGGCTTATGGCAAAAGTTCTGTCCTTTGTCATTCAAGTTTTGTTTCACTGGTCAGTTTTCTTTCCCAGTATTGTCTGTCCTATAGAATGGGAACTAGTCTCTTTCTGGCCTGGTAGTGTCCAAAATCTTTGAAACATAAAGATTGCCCTTTGGGGAGGGTAAGCTCCTTTCTTTGCTTACAGCTTATTCAAACTCCATCAATTTTTATCTATACCTCTCCCTCCCTCTCTCTCTCTCTTTCTCTCTCTCTCTCTCTCTCTCTCTCTCTCTCTCTCTCGCACTTGCTCTCACTCTGTGTGTGTGTGTGTGTGCGTGTGTGTGTGTGTCATGATGCACCAGTCTTTAAGGACCAGAAATTTATCTCTATACTCATAATGGCTTTGGCAGTTGTGAATTCATTTTAATCATCTTGAATTTCTTTATATGCTTTGCTGGTCCTACCACCCCCAAGAGAATAGTGCTTCTTTTCAATTGACTTAGTTCTGCCCACCACGCTTTAAGAGGCAGACTTTAATTTTGCTGGGTTCTGTAGTCTTCTATGACTTTCTACAGTTTTTCTATTTCAGAATCCTTTCCATCTTCTCATATAGAAGTTTCCTAGTTTTCTAGCATTATTTCTTAAAAACCACCTACATTTTAGGTATTGTGTGTGCTTTATATGAAAAGAGTCAGCCAAGTACTTTTGGCCTTCACCAAGAGACTGAACTTTCTCAATCTATTTTATTTCTAGTCCCTTTTCTGGTAATGTTCACCATCTTGTCAGCCTTCAGAATCATAAGGGTACACAAACTTTCATGGGACAATACATAATGACTGCCATGTTACTTTCTTATATTATAATGGAAAAAGAAAGATAATAGATAACATACGCTGATTAATTTTAAGTACCTATTCTGAAGTGATTCTCCAAATCTCCACCACTGCAGATCATGTACATCTACATGTACATAAAGGTGTATTAATGTTTTATTTTTATATAACTATAGATTTTCAAAATTGCAAAGAAATGTTCAAGGAAAATCCATCCACCCTTTCTACAACCTCCCCAATTTTAACATCTTACAACTGTTGTATAATATCCTTAGAGATTATTTAGACATCATTTTTACCTATACTTCTAGGTATATGTATTGGAGTGTGTGCATGTGTGTATGTGTGTAGCTCAATGCAGTTTTGCCACATGTAGTCCTGTGTAACCACTACCACAGTTCAGACATTTAACCTAACTATCAACCCAAGACTCCTTCATGTTACTGAATGAGTAACAGCTACATCCATCTCCCTATCTCAAGCCCCTGGAAACCACTAATTGGTCCTCAGCTCTGTAATTGCATTATTTCACTATCAGTACATAAAGAATCATGCAGTGTATATCCTTTTGAGATTGACTTTACTCTCAGTCTCACTTCCTGGAGGTTTATCCAACTCATGTTTGTTAATAGTTCATTCCTTTTTATTGCTGAGTATTCTACGATATGGATGTTCCATAGCTTTATCACACACACACACACACACACACACACACACACACACACACACACAGAGTGATTTGTTGGTGGTGGTATGATAGTGGTCGTGGATTTTGTTTTTTGTTTTTTGTGGTGCTGGAGATTGAACCCAGGGCCTTGATCATGCTAGGCAAGGCCATGGGTTTTTTAAAGCACCCTTTGAAGGACATTTGGGTAGTTTCCAATTGGGGACCTTTATGAATAAAGCAGCAATGAGCACCAGAGTACAAATTCCTGAGTGAAAATAAGTTTTTATTTTTCTGGGATAAATACTCAAGAGTACAACTGCTGAGTCATATGACAAATCCATTTTAGTTTTAAGAGGAAACAAAACCATTCTCTAGAGTCAGATTTTTTTTTATTTTTGGAATTTAATGATAAATCAGACCCTAGGTAGAAATTCTACTGCTGACCTCTTCCTAATTAGAGAAATATTCCTCTAAAGTCCCTTAGAGTCAGATGAACCTGGATTCAAATCCTCCTTTACACATTAGCTGGTTGAGCTTTAAATGTACTTAAGGTTTTTTCTGTTTTGTTTTGTTTTGTTTTGTGTCTTAGATTCCCTATTTGCAAAATAGCGACAATAACGCCTGAGACAGTAAAGACTTCACAAGATCAACATGCAAAATACTAAGAGTAAATACTTGTACACAGTTGTGAGTTAATGCTAGTTCTCTTGCCACTCCATGGTCAATTAATAATTTTATGGTATTGGAAATTATAATTGACTTTAAAAATCAAAAGGAGTTAGACCACTTTTATTCATCTTTTTTAAAAATTAAATACATTATCTTTAGTAGATTCATTATGTTCCTTGGTAAAACTCGTTTCCCTTTCTTCCTGTCAGTGATTCTTCTGAAGTAATCCTTGCAATTCTTGGAAGCAGAAACAAGTTGGTATCTTTCTATTGTATTCTGGTTTTTCTTTCTTCTAGGTCAGTGAACAATTTCCTGATGACTGGTCCAAAGGTAAGGAAAAATTCCTTTGGTTAATTCGGACATCACTAATCTTAACTTGCCGACTGAAGATGATACATGTCAATTTCTTTTCATTATATCTACATTTTTCATCATGCTGTAGTAGATATTACAGATAGACAAACTGAAACCCGAGAGTGTTGGGGACATGCCTAAAATCACACAACAAACTAGTGTCAGAGCACAGCTAAGGCCTCAATAGCTCTGATTCTGAATTTATGGCTAGAATTTCCAGAACCAGAAAAGTCACTAGCCTTCCACAGGTGGCTTCTGCAGAGTCGCTAGGCTTCCACAGAAGGCTTCTGCTCAGTGCAGAGGTGAGATGGAGTTTCCCATCGTTATAATGCTAGAATTGTATTACATGATATCTACATGGAGGGCTGTTTCCAGATCCAAAATGTTATTTTCTAAGATAGTAATGGGGTGAGAACAGCTGAAATTTCATTAGTTATGTGATTGGGGCTCATTCATTAGTATAATGAATAAAGAGTAATGGAAGCTAGAATCTGATAGAACTCAGTTTCGTTCCTAGTTCTGCCATTTGCTAGCATTGGGCAATGTACTTTACTTCCCCTCTCTAAGTCTCAGTTTCCTAATCTATAAAATAGTCCCTATTTCATAAGGTCACTAGCAATATTAAATGAGACAGCATATCTAAAGTGCTTACTCAGTCATTATTTTGGAGGGATGGAAGAATGGGCAGGAAAAGAGGTGCTTGGCCAGTTTGGGGACAAAGGCCTCCTAAGTTCGGGCTAAATTCTGACCCCATATTCCTGTAGGCTTACCTGATCTACTCTAGCAGTGTGGCAGCTGGTGCCCAGAGTGGTATTGAAGAATGCAAATACCAGTTTGCCTGGGACCGCTGGAATTGCCCCGAGAGAGCCCTGCAGCTGTCCAGCCATGGTGGACTTCGAAGTGGTAAGGAAGGCCTTGGCCACAGCTTTCTGGTCCTCCTGGCCATAGGTTGGAGCTCCAGAGATAGTCCCTTTCTTTGTCTACACCCTTAATTTTCACCTGGTCTCTTCTCTCAGGACATCTCTCTCTTCTGAGATCACTTTTCCTTCTCCACCTCCTCATTCCTTCCTATACAGTTTTTATTCTTTCTTCCGCAGCACCCTCACTGTTCAATGAATGAACCTTGCCTTACTTCCAGTCCTCTACCATCCTTGGTCATCTAGTTGGCTAAGGTTTTCTTCACAATATAAGTAACATCCGGAGCTAAGTCAGGGGCATAATTCCCCGTACCTCTTACCCCTTTCTTTAGCAGGCTCAGCAGAGAGGTACTGGGCATGGAAATTTGGACAGATTCCCATCGACTCTTCCTCCCCCCCCCCCCAATACTGGGGATTGAACCCAGGGCCTTGTGTATGTTAGGCAAGTGCTCTATGACTGGGTGACATCCTCAGCTCCAGACTCCCAAAGGAAGATAAACAGTGACCACGCTAGTAAATGAAAGAGCTGCCAGAGGTTCTTTTGGAGACTGACCGTATATGCCTCTTAGACAGCAGGAGGTAGTGGGGATGGCTGTTTTACAACCTGGCCTCCACATTCATCTCCTTCCTCATTTCTTCCTCAGGCTTTTCCCCACTTAAATCCTTTGTAATCATGCACATCAGCAATAGTCTAGCCACCTAGTCATAAACTGTGTGACCTGAAAAGATGGGAGGGGTGAAGAACAGAGTTGAAGCCAGGGATGGAGCAGACCCTACACAAGGGTAAGGTACATTATGAAGATAGCATAGAACTGGGAAAGATGATAACATTAAAGGAAAATAGCACAACTGGCATTTCTCTAGGCCACAACCTCTTCCTCTAACTCTGGATCTTTGGTTGCTGCCAGCCAATCGGGAGACAGCATTTGTACACGCCATCAGTTCTGCTGGAGTCATGTACACCCTGACGAGAAACTGCAGCCTGGGAGATTTTGACAACTGTGGCTGTGATGACTCCCGCAATGGGCAACTGGGTGAGTAGTGAGGTGGTGATGAGTAGCACAGGCTAGGAAAGTTCACTTACAGAATGAAAAGCATGGTGAGGAGTTTGGTGGGGTGAAGTTGTATTCTTCTAAATATGAGGAAGATCATATCGAAGAGAAGTGAGCCCAAACCCTGCAGTGACGACCCAGGCTAAAATGTAGCTTGGGGCCCTTTCCTCCCATAGAGTGATTTCCATAGAAAGGAAAACCCTCCACTGGAAGGATTGACACAGTGTTGGGAACAATGGGCTTAAACATAAATGAAATTGTGTGCCTGGCACAGACTCGGGGACTGTATCTTCTGCTGTACATAGTCACTATGAGTCGACTATGAGATGGCACCTAACAACAACAAACATAAACATAATAATAATAACAGAACAACATGACTTGCAGACTCAATCATCTGCTCCTCCTCTAGAGGAACTTCCATTCATGTGGCCTATCCCCAAGTATTTCCCACTTTACCTCCACTGCCTTTTCTGAGCCTTTGTGTCCTCCTGCTCCATTTCCATCTTCTTTGTTCCATATTGTTTCACCTATGCCCCTCTTCATCTCTCAACGCTTGAACTCTCCTCACCTTTTCGTATAGTTTGGCCACCTCAATTGTCCTCTGGACACGTACATTCTCTGCCCACTGAGTAAAACCAAGAGGAGCGCAAAGGCAAGAGAACCCACAGGACAACTACTTAACGTCTCCGAGCAGGGGACTGGCTGGGGTCGGAAGCGGACCAAAAAGGTGGCAAAACCAAACCTAGAATCTAGACTGAAACTAATCCGGAAACAGGGCACCGGCCCAACATTAATCTCTTCCCATTCCAGACCCCCTTCTCGCGGCCCCTTGCCAACCCAATTAGAAACAGCAGCCCAGGAAGCTCTGCGCACGCACGCCTGCTCGATGACCTTTCCTGTCCCTGCACTTTCCTAGGGGGCCAAGGCTGGCTGTGGGGAGGCTGCAGTGACAACGTGGGCTTCGGAGAGGCAATTTCCAAGCAGTTTGTAGATGCCCTGGAGACAGGACAGGATGCCCGGGCAGCCATGAATCTGCACAACAATGAGGCTGGCCGCAAGGTGAGTCCCGCAGCTCCGGCATTGGGCAGCTGGCTCCATCTACTACCAGCCCAAGCGCAGAAAACTCTTCTGTTCGTTTAACAGACGGACCAAACGGGCTGGCCACACAGACTAGTTAGGCGCCTTGTCACCGTCGGGGGGCAGGCCCTCTTACTCTTAGCTCTCTCCCCAGGCGGTGAAGGGCACCATGAAACGCACGTGCAAGTGCCACGGCGTGTCTGGCAGCTGCACCACACAGACCTGCTGGCTGCAGCTGCCCGAGTTCCGGGAGGTGGGGGCGCACCTGAAGGAGAAGTACCACGCAGCTCTCAAGGTGGATCTGCTGCAGGGTGCTGGCAACAGCGCGGCCGGCCGCGGCGCCATAGCCGACACCTTCCGCTCCATCTCCACCCGGGAGCTGGTGCACTTGGAGGACTCCCCAGACTACTGCCTGGAGAACAAGACCCTAGGGCTGCAGGGCACTGAGGGCCGCGAGTGCCTGCGGCGCGGCCGGGCCCTGGGCCGCTGGGAGCGCCGCAGCTGCCGCCGGCTGTGTGGGGACTGTGGGCTGGCGGTGGAGGAGCGCCGCACCGAGACGGTGTCCAGCTGTAACTGCAAGTTCCACTGGTGCTGCGCAGTCCGCTGTGAACAGTGTCGCCGGCGGGTGACGAAGTACTTTTGTAGGCGGGCAGAGCGGCCGCGGGGAGGTGCAGCGCACAAACCCGGGAGAAAACCCTAAGAGTCTCTTGTCCTGGCCTTCACCGCTTCCCCTTTTGTCTTTTTTTTTTTTTTTTTTTTTTTCCCTCCTGTACTGGGAGGTTGAACCCAGGGCCTTGAGCATGCCAGGCAAGCATTCTATCGCTGAGCTGCGCCCCTAGTCGCTTTTTTTATTCTTAATTTTGAGACAGGTCTCGCTAAATTGTGGAGGATACCTCTGGCCTCCAACCTAAGATGCTCTTCCCTCTGCGGAGTCGCTGGGGTTTACAGGCCTGCGCCAAGGCACCCAGCTTGTCTTTGGTTTCTTTTAGATACCTCAGTAATAGAGGAACCTAGGAAACGGGACCCTGCACTCCCAGTCCCAGAGATCCTGAGAGGAAGAGACTGTAATTTCCCCTGGTCTTACACTTTCCGGATTCCTCTGCTCTCCTAGAGCTGGTTCTGCATGGTCCTTGCAGCCCACACTTAGGTCTGAGAAGTGTTTTAAGGTTCTGCGCTGTTGACCTTCCTTGGACTGGTGCAAGCATAGACTTCCTCTCCCTTCTGCTTCCCCCCATGCTGCTCTCCTACCTGCCCTAATGCCTGACCTAGCCTATCAAGCCTTACAAACTGGAAGGACCCTTCTCAGACATGTAGAGACCAGATAACAGCCACAACTTTTCTCTTTTGTCCATTGTCTGCTACTAGGTCTCCACCACAGCTGCATCTTCCTTTTGTAGAGCCCCTCCCATGTTTCTGATTCCCTGCTGTTGACACAGATGCCTCAGGAATGGCTAACACTTTCTCTTCCTTCTCCTTTTCCTACTTTCCTTGAAAAGAGACCATAAGAAAACTAACCTGGGAACAAGCATGACTTTGGGGTTGTTCCAAGGGGCAAAGGTTGAACCTGGCGGTAGAGGGAATGCTAGAGCCCAGACTTGCTGAATTAACAAATGTGCTCTTCCTTCTTGTGACACCATGTCACTCATGGACTTTGCCAGTTAGGCAATGACCCTCCTAAACAATTATGCAAGGTACTCTAGACACATATCCAAGAAGTCTAGGAATTGTGTAAGTGCAGATTCCTAGCCATTTCCTGCCCTTTAGAGTTACCTTCTTCCTGGTTCTAACAAAGAACTTTACTCTTTCTCCTTCTCCAGAGGAGCTTTGTTCCTATGAGCCAAGACTGAGATAATAAGTAAAGACAGTTTCCCATTCAAACCCTCATCTGCACCTCTAAAGGCAGGCCATGGGAAGGAGAAGCTGGACCTTTCTCTTTCACTCACTTGGTTCAAATAGGCATGATTCAGTGCATTGGATACCCTCCTTCAATAAGCAAACTTCCTGCAGTGAAACGTTGATAACAGGAAGTTTAGCACCTTCAACTTTAATTTATTGCAGTTGTTGTGATATGTGCCCCTTTTTCCAGGTTCTGAACTTATTCTTGGGGATACTGGAGGTAAGATGGGGTAGAAGATATAACCTCTAGGCTCTCTCTTCCATTCTCCCTTGGCAGGATATCATCCTCTCTAGAACATTGCTTCCCTGATGGCGTAAGTAGTTAGTATGGCTTGACTGAGGCTAATTTGCTAAGGATTAGTAAATCATCCATATAATTCTTCCACTAATACATTCACTTGGAAGCCAAGAGCTTGTTGCTTGTGGCGCTTGAATCTTCAGGTCGTATTTTCAGAACAAAGCAGTTCAGCAGTGACTTGTTTATGAAAGAAAGATCTGGAGGAGGAAGAGCCTATCCGTGACAGACCCTCTGCAACCTGAGGAGCTTCCCAGACTGTTTGTTCCCTTGCCCTAACCCAGTCCTAGGCCTGGACACCAGGCAGCTCTTCTGGAGCAGAGCTGGCCAAATGCTAGCCAACCTCATCCCTCTTTTCCCAGAGTAAGAGGAAGGGCAAAGGTCACAGAAGGCAAGGCTCTAGGGGACAACCTGGAAGAGTAGAAGGGCTCTGATATTCCATACTGAGACAGTGGCAAAGTCAGATGCCAGACCCTTGGCTTTGCCCCTCCACATCTTGTGGTCCTACTAACACTTAATGGGAGAGAGGGTCCCCTTCCTTACCAGGGGATATACTTGCCTTCAGAGTGTCTTAGTGCTTCACTTCCTGCTCTATCAGCAAAAGACCCTTGCTCCTTCCTGAACTCTTACCTTTGCCTTCTGAGCCTCCTGTCACCCTTCCTCCCTAATCAAGCAGAAGCATACAGTAACCCAGCTGCCCCACTTGGCAAGGCAGCCAGAAAATATAAAAGTACAATGTTGGAAAGGAAAGCTGCATTCTCCAGGTCTCTCAGCATAAAAGTAGAACTACTATGCTTAATAACTCCAAGTCAGTACTCTAAACACGTCATGCTGCCACAAAGTTCTTTCATAGGTTATTGTTTTGTATCCCCAGATGGATATGATTCGCACCAGATATGAGTTCTGTAAAGAAAACATTGCTGCGCTCTCTGAGATCTGTATTATTTTTTTGCCCCCCTTTTGCATTATCCATTCACGCATTTGTTTTTTCCATAAACACTAAAGTGGAGACAGAGTGAAGAACACACCATTACTGCAGGCATGGCTTCTCGTCTTACAGTCAATCACCAGGGCTGTGTTTCCTTTTACTAATGTGGACAACTCCAGACCTATTAATTAGGAAGACACCTTTTCAGTCCAGCTAGTCAAACCTTTTGTTTTACAGATTTAAACTGATGCTGAGAAAGGTAACTGGCTTGTAAGCTACCTTGGGGCGTGTACTGGAACCCAGGCCGCTTTCTTCCTCTCGCCTGCTTCCTAGAGCCCATCTGTCTCAGCCTGAGAACAGAAGCAGAGGGAGGTCCTGAGAATTGACAAGAACACTGGGTTGGGTGGGCAAAACACTGTCTCTTTCCTGTCCCTGGCCTGTGAACCTACACACAGGCAGTGCTTTCTTTTCTTGAAAAGAATCCCAGCTTCATCTGGCCTTAGCAGCAGGTCAGGGTAAAGACAGAGACAGGGTCCTCCTCAGTGCGCTGGTGGTGTTGGTGGTGGTGGGAGGGGAGGGCAGACCAGGGCACCCGCCTATTGTGGGTCTGGATTGGATGCTTCCACTCATTCATTTCCTTTTAATTAACCCGCATTCCTGGAGGAGAAATATTTATGTTGGCTCCCATAGAGGCAATCCTCAGACTGGAAAGAAGGGGGAAGAAAGCCTGTCTTAGCAAAACAATATCTCTAAAGAGCTCAAGAAGAGAAAATAGGGGAACAAAATGCCATTAAAATAGCCTTCTACCCCCACTGGAGTCAATGAAAACTTCATTTCACATGTTAATCCGCCACTCCGCCCCTTTTTCTTCTCACAACACCTTTTCCGAAAGTGTTTGGGAAAAGTCTTCACAGTCAGTACACAGCTCCCTGCAGCTCAGACTTCTCCTTGTGTTAGTTCAGGGCCTCAAGTGGGGCTCTCGCTCCAGCAGCGGCTTTTTTCTCCCCCCCTTTAATTTAAACAAAGACTTCGGAGTTCATCAACCTCCCACTGAAATTCACAGCTGCTGAACAAACTAATCCCCTCTCCCGGCCTTTCTTCCCTTCAATGGGCTCTTGGCTTCAAAGACACTTTGGGAAAGGACTTTGCTGGGGCTCACACTGCTTCATCAATAGAAGTTAGTGCAAGTATTATCTGAAGAGCAAGTGGCTTTACAAACAAATACTGCCTAACAATCCCTCCCTCCCAAACACACACATCTAGCCTGCAGACACGATGGGCCGACAACAGGATTAGGGCTCGTATCCCCTGGCTTCACACCCAGTCCCTTTGTGCAGCTGAGCTCCGCACTGAAGTGGTGTGGGGAAAACCCTGGAGCTGACTGTCAGGCATGGATACACACACACACACACACACACACACACACACACACACACACACACACACACA